>JAHPZR010000947.1:0-47500 GCA_019787425.1 Platygyra sinensis | reverse complement strand
AGACGCTGGTTCACAGACTGCTGTTTATTAAAATTCTTTAAAAAACTCTATAAACATATATATATACCCACACCCTTATACCCTGATACACTTACCTTATACTGTTGTACCCATATAGCCTTAAACCTTTATACCCTTTTCGCCTCGTCGCTGATGTGAGGAAGAACCCTTCACCTAAACTGTCTTTCTTCTGTTACCGTGAGAGGGCCTGGGCACTTGGAAGTAATTTCAAGGTTGCTGAAATTGTCTGTAATGTGATCCTGGAAAAGACCGCGACATTCATGGCAATCGCACGCAGATTGGTAAGTTGTTCTGATATAGGGAGAAAAGATTTATTTTGACTTCAGGTTGGCGACTTGTCTCACGGTCCCATGCTCGTACCTTGTCGAACCTTGTCAAGCCCTTCGATAGGCCCATTTAAAGGGGAACTTGCCTCTATGCTGGCTAGTGTAGCCGTGGCCGCCTCGATTACTTTCTTGTACACGTTGATCATAACTTCCGTTCCAATGATTGTTTGATAGAGCGTTAACGTCGCGGTGCCAAAAAATAACTGCAGGTCTCTTATAAAACTTGTGAGCGAGTGATTAGCAGATACAGTTCCCGTGTATTGGCGACCCACTGTTTGGTTTTAATCGCCAGCTCGTCAAGGTTGCAAATGGATTCCGCAACAACAATCTGGGCTGCTTTGCGCCACATGATTTGTCCCATTAGATGTGTAGGGTGGTTTCGATGAATCAACTTCTTGAGTTCTTCATTCTGCTTCTTTGCAAATTTAACCAAAGGCTGAGAAGTTTTCATTTCCATTAGCATGGCTTTCAGATCAAAGTCTGGTGGAGGATGTTTAAGAATAGACTCCTTCCCTTCCTTCAGATAACAGTGTCAGGACAGTCTGGAGGTGAAGTACTCGGTCGTCTGGCTCCCCTCTCACAAAGTAACTTTTGATCACTTTCTCGATCTCTAAGTGGACTTCTTTTCCATCGAACGGCTCAGAGCTGTCTCCCAGTAAACAATCAGCGTCTGCTACAGTCAAGTCTTCTGATGAACTCGTCGAACAAGCTGCGCAGAACGCTACAATTGAAGAACAACACCCTGGCTTTATGGAATATACATGGGTTTCCTCGCGTCTCAGGTTGTAGATTTCTAGAAAGACCTTTGATGAACACTGCAAAATCCCAGTCTAATCTCCTTTAGGCATTACAGAAACGACCTCTCCGATCTGTCTTGTCTCATGATACTGATTAGTCCGGATTGATGTGGGACAACTTTTTTCCTAGAGAGAAGACTCGAACATGTGTCTTCCATCGTCAAAGGGGCCTGGCACAGGTGGAAGTTGAAGAAATTCACCGACGACAATCAGTTGTTTTCCTTCGAAGGGTTTCATTGACTGTTCTTCTTCTGCCAACGCCTGGTGGATGCAGTTCAAGAGTTCCAAAATACGACGACTAGACATTGATGCCTCGTCCCAATTATACATTGCGCGGCCTTTAACCTTTCCTTACAAAGTTGTGGGACGTAGCCTGCTGAATGACCAGATTTCACGGGAGATCAGCAGCTTGAAAGCCGTGGAAAGCGTAGACAGTGGCAACTGACACCCCGAGATCGTTATAAACGGTGCTACTGATTCCACTCGCGCATGCATTCGCACATTGGATGCCTTTCCTTCTTAGAGTTCGGAAACTTTCCTTTACGAGGAAAGATTTTCCCGTTCCACCTTGTCCAGTGACCTTTCTTTGATCATCTGTTAACCTGCAATGATGCAATACCGTTTAAGTATATGGTGCAAACAGGTGGGGATTATTATTATTTGGGGGAGGGGGGGGGGGTATTATTTTAATAATGCTTGCGGAACGCTGCCCCCAAGGCAAGGCAAAGCTCCACGGATAGCAGGCATGCATCACGATCGAAAAAATGGTACAATTGTGCTTTTGCAATTATATGTTATTTAATGATTAAATCAAAGCTTGCATCTTATCTATTTGAATATTCAAGGTAATTTTTTAAAGTTGGTGAAGGAGAGGTACTGTGAAGGGGAGATGTAGGGGATGAGTTTATCATTGAGTTTATCATTGAGTTTATCATTTGGACGTTGCATATGCACCTTAACAGACCGACCTCTCCTGATTTTTGTACTAACATATTCTGTCTTTATTTTACCGGGTGTTACTCTCTTAGAGGTTTTTTCCCTTCCTTTAGCCAGCCAAAAATGATATCAATGGATGTGTCTGAAAACAGATCCCAAGGACACTTTTTTACAGATCATTGGTAAGATTTTATACGAGGTCACCATCCGTGTCGCGTTGCAGCAGTAACTTACATAATCATACTTATTTTTAAATGAAAAATAACCTAAAACTTATTAGTTCAATAGCGTTCATGTTCCTGATGCTTGATCGTACTGCGACTTTCTCTGATTCGCGAAGCGGATCCATATGGGCTGCTCTCGGCATGCAATACATTTAGTGCTGGTTCAAAAGGCACGCTTCGACCATCCATCCGGGAAAAGAATGGTAATGTCGAGATCCACGGCCGTCACCTCAGATCTGCTCTTTCCACGACTGGCGCCACCGCAGATGTCTTCAAACACTCTTCGATCCATCGGAACTTTGGCAGAGGTATCCCTTCTTTGGAGCGGTTCGAACAGAGAGCTTCTGTCCTATCTCGCAGATGAGGTAATCGATGGCTTTTTCTCTTCCTGAGATAGACGAAGGGACAGCGCGTGTCTCAAACAACAAACACCTACAGTTATAGTCGCGATAATCATGCGATTTCCCTTCCGAGTTTTTCTCAAACAAATCCAAAACGACCGGTGATTGGTGCGTTCAAAGTTTCTCGGGCGTAGTGTGGACGGAAAACACTTGGCGCGTTTTCAGCGTGAAACCTCCGTTTTCAAATTCCTCCTGTGTAGTGTTGATGGAGACATTTGACGCGTTTTCAGAGTGAAACCTCCGTTTTCAAATTCCTCCTGTGTAGTGTTGATGGAGACATTTGGCGCGTTTTCAGAGTGAAACCTCCGTTTTCAAATTCCTCCTGTGTAGTGTTGATGGAGACATTGGCGCATTTTCAGAGTGAAACCTCCGTTTTCAAATTCCTCCTGTGTAGTGTTGATAGGAGACATTTGACGCGTTTTCAGAGTAAAACCTTCGTTCTCAAATTCCTCCTGTGAAGTGTTGATGGAGACATTTGACGCGTTTTCAGAGTAAAACCTCCGTTTTCAAATTCCTCCTGTGTAGTGTTGATGGAGACATTTGACGCGTTTTCAGAGTAAAACCTTCGTTCTCAAATTCCTCCTGTGAAGTGTTGATGGAGACATTGACGCGTTTTCAGAGTAAAACCTCCGTTTTCAAATTCCTCCTGTGTAGTGTTGATGGAGACATTTGACGCGTTTTCAGAGTAAAAACCTTCGTTCTCAAATTCCTGCTGTGAAGTGTTGATGAAGACATTTGACGCGTTTTCAGAGTAAAACCTCCGTTTTCAAATTCCTCCTGTGAAGTGTTGATGGAGACATTTGACGCGTTTACAGAGTAAAACCTTCGTTCTCAAATTCCTCCTGTGTAGTGTTGATGGAGACATTTGACGCGTTTTCAGAGTAAAACCTCCGTTCTCAAATTCCTCCTGTGTAGTGTTGATGGAGACATTTGACGCGTTTTCAGAGTAAAACCTCCGTTCTCAAATTCCTCCTGTGTAGTGTTGATGGAGACATTTGACGCGTTTTCAGAGTAAAACCTCCGTTCTCAAATTCCTTCTGTGTAGTGTTGATGGAGACATTTGACGCGTTTTCAGAGTAAAACCTTCGTTCTCAAATTCCTCCTGTGAAGTGTTGATGGAGACATTTGACGCGTTTTCAGAGTAAAACCTCCGTTTTCAAATTCCTCCTGTGTAGTGTTGATGGAGACATTTGACGCGTTTTCAGAGTAAAACCTTCGTTCTCAAATTCCTCCTGTGAAGTGTTGATGAAGACATTTGACGCGTTTTCAGAGTGAAACCTCCGTTTTCAAATTCCTCCTGTGAAGTGTTGATGGAGACATTTGACGCGTTTACAGAGTAAAACCTTCGTTCTCAAATTCCTCCTGTGTAGTGTTGATGGAGACATTTGACGCGTTTTCAGAGTAAAACCTCCGTTCTCAAATTCCTCCTGTGTAGTGTTGATGGAGACATTTGACGCGTTTCAGAGTAAAACCTCCGTTCTCAAATTCCTCCTGTGTAGTGTTGATGGAGACATTTGACGCGTTTTCAGAGTAAAACCTCTGTTCTCAAATTCCTTCTGTGTAGTGTTGATGGAGACATTTGACGCGTTTTCAGAGTAAAACCTTCGTTCTCAAATTCCTCCTGTGAAGTGTTGATGGAGACATTTGACGCGTTTTCAGAGTAAAACCTCCGTTTTCAAATTCCTCCTGTGTAGTGTTGATGGAGACATTTGACGCGTTTTCAGAGTAAAACCTTCGTTCTCAAATTCCTCCTGTGAAGTGTTGATGGAGACATTTGACGCGTTTTCAGAGTAAAACCTCCGTTTTCAAATTCCTCCTGTGTAGTGTTGATGGAGACATTTGACGCGTTTTCAGCGTGAAACCTCCGTTTTCAAATTTCTCCTGTGTAGTGTTGATGGAGACATTTGACGCGTTTTCAGAGTAAAACCTTCGTTCTCAAATTCCTCCTGTGTAGTGTTGATGGAGACATTTGACGCGTTTTCAGCGTGAAACCTCCGTTCTCAAATTCCTCCTGTGTAGTGTTGATGGAGACATTTGACGCGTTTTCAGAGTAAAACCTCCGTTCTCAAATTCCTTCTGTGTAGTGTTGATGGAGACATTTGACGCGTTTTCAGAGTAAAACCTTCGTTCTCAAATTCCTCCTGTGTAGTGTTGATGGAGACATTTGACGCGTTTTCAGAGTAAAACCTTCGTTCTCAAATTCCTCCTGTGTGGTGTTGATGGAGACATTTGACGCGTTTTCAGAGTAAAACCTCCGTTTTCGAATTCCTGCTGTGTAGTGTTGATGGAGACATTTGACGCGTTTTCAGAGTAAAACTTTCGTTCTCAAATTCCTCCTGTGTAGTGTTGATGGAGACATTTGACGCGTTTTCAGAGTAAAACCTTCGTTCTCAAATTCCTCCTGTGTGGTGTTGATGGAGACATTTGACGCGTTTTCAGAGTAAAACCTCCGTTCTCAAATTCCTCCTGTGTAGTGTTGATGGAGACATTTGACGCGTTTTCAGAGTAAAACCTTCGTTCTCAAATTCCTCCTGTGTAGTGTTGATGGAGACATTTGACGCGTTTTCAGAGTAAAACCTTCGTTCTCAAATTCCTCCTGTGTGGTGTTGATGGAGACATTTGACGCGTTTTCAGAGTAAAACCTCCGTTCTCAAATTCCTCCTGTGTAGTGTTGATGGAGACATTTGACGCGTTTTCAGAGTAAAACCTTCGTTCTCAAATTCCTCCTCTGTAGTGTTGATGGAGACATTTGACGCGTTTTCAGAGTAAAACCTCCGTTCTCAAATTCCTCCTGTGTAGTGTTGATGGAGACATTTGACGCATTTTCAGAGTAAAACCTGCGTTTTCAAATTTCTCCTATGTAGTGTTGATGGAGACATTTGACGCGTTTTCAGAGTGAAACCTCCGTTTTCAAATTTCTCCTATGTAGTGTTGATGGAGACATTTGACGTGCTTTCAGAGTGAAACTTCCGTTTTCAATTTCCTACTGTGTAGTGTGGACGGAAAACATTTGACGCGTTTTCAGAGTAAAACCTCCGTTTTCAAATTCCTCCAACGTCGTGTAGACGGAAAACATTTGACGCGTTTTTAGAGTGAAACTCCCGTTTTCAAATTCCCCCAACGTCGCGTGGACGGAAATTCCTCCTGTGTAGTATTGATGGAGACATTTGACGCGTTTTAGCGTGAAACCTCCGTTTTCAATTCCTTCTGTGTAGTGTTGATGGAGACATTTGATGCGTTTTCAGCGTGAAACCTCCGTTTTCAATTCCTCCTGTGTAGTGTGGATGGAGACATTTGACGCGTTTTCAGAGTGAAACCTCCGTTTTCAAATTCCTCCTGTGTAGTGTTGATGGAGACATTTGACGCGTTTTCAGCGTGAAACCTCCGTTTTCAAATTCCTCTGGCGAAGTGTGGATGGAAAACATTTGACGCGTTTTCAGAGTAAAACCTCCGTTTTCAAATTCCTCCAACGTCGTGTGGACGGAAAATATTTGACGCGTTTTTAGAGTGAAACCTCCGTTTTCAAATTCCTCCGACGTAGCGTGGTAGTGGCCTAGGTTTTATTTGCTGACAATAATTTAACGGACCTGACCGCATTAACCGCCTGATGGTTTACATGTAACTGTCACGGAAAACGGAAAAACATTAAGGAATGTTAGAACTTCGGAAACCAGTTGTATAAAATATATTTATGTGATTGTCTCAATTTTATTGTGCGTACACTGTAAATAAAACTCATTTACGTTTTCATTGTAGCCATACTTTTTGTTGTACTACATTTTAATTGTTCCGGTTATTCTAGATTTAGATTGACCCACTTGCCTGGACAAACACAGGTAATCAGCTCAAGTAATCGAAAACAGTCCTAAGAAAATACGCGCATTGATTGGTTAAAAATGGTGTTTCTTTACTAGGATGGAGACACAGAGCTAGCATGAGCTGTTGACGTAGTGATGGCCCGAGCAAAGAGATTGTACATTTTAATAATCAAAGTCGGTTAACAAGTTGTTTTCGGCCTTTTTCTCGTCGCGGTGTTTTCTTAGAGAAATAGAAAACATGTTCGCTGTGTTTCTATCGAGTTTTACATATCAAACTTTGCCTATTGTTATTGTTATTGTATTGTATTGTCAACTTGGGCTAAGTTATGCTCGCATTTTGATTGGTTCTCGCCTATGATATATTAGAGGACGGACGCACGACTGACGTCATCATCACAAAGTTTTTCCCTCTGTTTTAAAATGGCGCAAAGTTTTGAGAATTTAGATAATATTTTACGTGACTGGGCGAAAGATGAGGTACAAAAACTTCTTGTCGAGGCATCGAACAGGTATGAGAAGCAGTAAGAAGAAAGAAAAATCTGTGTCTTTTCTACAAAATAACTCAGAAAAAATACTCGAGCAGTCTTAGTCAGCAGTCGAGCGAGACTAAACCAAACACAAAATTGGTCTTGAAATTACCGTGCTTTAAGGTAAGAAACCATTTCTTTGTACAAAATTTTAAGAGATTAATTTATTTTAAGAATTCAACTTTTCTTAGTCTCATTTTGAAATGTTGACACAGACTGATGTCTGTATTGAAACATCAAAACATCACTTCTCAAAGCGGTGCTTTGATGAAAATCGCATCTTTCCTATTTAAGACATTTTAAAAGATAAACAAGTAGTGTGTATGAGAAGAAAAATGCTGTTTACTGTTTTCAAATATTTCGCCCAGTCACGTAAAATATTATCTAAATTCTCAAAACTTTCCGCCATTTTAAAACACAGAGAGAAAACTTTGTGATGATGACGTCAATCGTGCGTCTGTCCTCTAATAGATCATAGGTGAGAAGCAATCAAAATGCGAGAATAACTTGGGTCATTATATTAACTCGATAGAAACACGGTACATGTTTTCTATTTCTTAAATGCCAGTGGAAATATGGCATTGAGCAGAGGGGAACTGCACCAGGTAACAGCACAGTTTAAAAACAAAAATATAAACCGCCCGCTTTGGCATTTAGGTTACATTACATCCGTCCTGGCTATGTGCAAGCTTACCTTTGTTCTTCTTCGTTGGTTCGCATATCTGAGAATTATTGCTGCTCGCTAGACAGGATCTGTTCAAGCCTAGGGCAGATATCGATTGTGCCCGTGTCCCGTCTATGCCTTGTGGCAAGATCCCTGTCTGGGATCTTCCCTTAAAGACCTTACTTTAGTTTAATATAAAGTAGTTAGTAAATTGGAGAGTCAATTGAAGTTACCTGTCACAGCAGTCAGCGGTCTCTTTGAAATGGTACTGTCTGAGGATAAGGTTATGGGACGACTCGTTCTTAAGGTGGCTCAAAACAGTTTCAAGCACTTGCATTTTGATTCGTCGTTATAGCCACTCTTTATCACTTGATGCTACAATCATGGTATCAAAAAACTGCCCAACAATTGGTGAACACGTCGTTGTCCTTTTCATAACATAATAGGTTACCATAGCAACAGTATGACCTGCTAAATACACCCTTAATTACAGCTTTAGGGGGTTATAATTCAAAAACGGCACGGTGAAATTTTTTTATATTATCAACATTTGATAACCATGATTAGGCGCAACATTTGGCAAAGTTTAAAAAAATTCTGTAGGTAGCGTTCAGAGCCACCTTAAATTTTCGCAAATTTAAGGTGGCTCTGAACGCCACCTACAGAATTTTTTTAAACTTTGCCAAATGTTGCGCCTAATTATGGTTATCAAATGTTGATAATATAAAAAAATTTCACCTTGCCGTTTTTGAATTATAAGTGCTTAAAGCTGAAATTAAGGATGTTTTTAGCAGGTCATAGTGTTGTTATGGTAACCTATTGTGCCACAAAAATAATACCAACGTGTTCTCCAGTGATTAGGCAGTTTTTTGATACCATGATTTTAGCATCAACTGATAAAGAGGGGTTTTTATGACCCATCAAAATCTACGTCTTGGAAAGTACTAGAAACTGTTTTGAGCCACCTTAAACAAGCCAACCACAGTGTCAGGCAACATTAACCCAGACTCATTCTATTCACCTTTAACTTTCAGCACTGAGTCTCATTCAGATCGCACTGCTAAACTCGGTATAAATCACTTAGTTTTAACTTTGTTCTTATTCATCCCCGTGCGTAAAAGAGGACGACGAGAAGTAAGCGCAGAGGGACTGGAATGAGAACGTCATTTTCGGCGGGAAAACTCTCAGACAGCGGGCAAAGTACGAAGGAAAATTAATTAACTCATATGAGACACCACTGGTGTTATATTTGGTCGATGTATAGAGAATAATACATGAACGCACGTAGACATAGAATTTCTCTTCGAGTGTTCAACTTGATTTAAAAGATAAACACGAGAGGAGAAATTTCACATTTACAAGCACTCATGTATTATTTTGTTTATAAATAAACATACTAAGGACGACTTTTTTGACGATTTTCCGAAGATTTCCGAACCCTTTCCGAAGATATCCAAAGGCCAGACAAACGTTTTCGAATATTTTCCGGAAATTATGTCTGAAGATTACAGAAGATTTCCGAAGATAACCGAATATTTCCAAGGAAGATCCGATGATGTTCGATCATACAGCAACACATTTATTAAGTAACCAATGGTGATCTTTTCGCTCCTGAAAATAACATGTTCTTCTCACATGTGAAGATATCATGTGTTCGCGCGAACTTGTGCTCACCTGGTATTTCACTGGTGTCTACGTAATAAATGTGAAGTACTACATGGTTGAGAAAAATTTATAATGTAATAATTTTATTGTGTGCTTTAGCTACCCTACGTACTTGTTTGCTGACACGTGCGTGTTAAGTATGGCTATTAACATAACAATAACAGCTTGGTTGGCGTTCTTGAGAACTTGAGTGTGAAATTCCCGACAGCACGTCAGCTGCCAGTGGTCATCCGCCACTGACGACAACTTGGTAAATAGACATTGTTGACAAAGTTAAAGAGAACATTTGAATCATAAGGAAAAGGAAAGAAACCTTTGAAGGGAAATATTCAGTTAATCTGTTACGGTTTTTACTACACCTTTCCAAATTCCAATTCGATCTCGATGTGAAGCACTTTATCATGAGCCTCTGGCTCGGGTGATCGCGCAAGCACTCCCTGTGTTTGACATTAAATTTAGATTTACATCTACATTTACATAGAGGGTGAAGGGGGTTAGAGCGTACTTGCAACCTGGTATACCACACAGTCGCATAGTTAGACAGTACAGCCATTCGCACATGGTTGAACAGCCATCCGATTGAGTTCAACAACGCTCATGAAATCGACGAGAAACTTTCGCGTGAGGAAAACATTGGAATCTTGGCATATGGCGATAACAAGTGAAAGGAAAAAAAAACAAAAAATAATCGATCGATCGATCAATGGCAAAGCAACGAATAAGCATAGAAACCATCACCCAGACAACATATGATATTCAATTAGAGTTAATTACCCCATAAGCATTTTTGTTGTTTTTTACTGCAATTTTTGCTAGCTACTTCGCATTTTTTTTCACCATATACAATTCTGTATTCGCGCCTTTTATCCATTTTTTTTGTCACAGACTGTCAATCGAGAGGTGGTTATTTTAAACTCTTTCAACCAGAAATGGTTAGGTAAATTTGCTGTAGAGCAGCTGTTTTAGTTCAGCGAGTTGCCCGACCCTCGTAGGTTGTTCGACGCATCTCTGTATGACTGACTGCTCAGAGAGGCCTCGGCCTCACAGGTGTCAGAGTTAATTCTCTGTTCCACTATTTGTGTTCATAGTGCTACGCGGCACAACATTCATATGCTGAGAGAGGCAGACTGCCATCAGAGTGAAAGTCACTGGAAACGCACCCACATGAACTGGTTTCATTTACAATATACCGAGTACTGAATATTTGAAGAATTACTTTGTCTCGTTACATGTCTTTCGGTTACAGTCAACGTTTTCTTTTGTTCTATTAAAGAAACGCCTTGGCCTCACAGCGAGAGCTTCTTTGGAGGAAACATGGTATAAGATTTAAGTCAAGTAATGTGGTCACTGATGATTTTGTTTCTATACTGTTCACAGGGTCTGCTCAAGGTGTCCTCCCACAAAACGTGTCGCTAAATATAACTAGGATAAGTCTTTGTTGCTTGCGCTGACAGCATGTTGAAGGCATTGCTACACTGTTTGCTTGCGAGCAACAGAGAATATGCTCATGTAGGGGGTGTATGTTCTGCCTGGATTGTGGGCGTGAGAACTTTTGTTCTAACTTAGATCAGCTTTGCCGATTACACGCTTCTCTGATTAACTTTAAATGACGCTCCCTTGCTGTGAATGAATTATCTTTAGAAACAAACAAAATGTACATATTTAGTCCACTTGACTGACCGGAAACAGATCCATGGCCTGGTTAAAGGACAATCAGGCCACCAGTGGAATCTACTAGATTTAGCATGCTTTCATTACTGAAAAAACGTAAATCTGCTGTATTTTTGACTCGCGTTTTTTTTTTTATCACAGACAGTTTTATTGCACATCAAGCGTAGTTAATAAAGAATTTATTTATGGCTCTTGTGAAAATTTTTTCTTTATTGGGCACAAAGCTGGTAGTCACGAGCGGGCAAGATATCGCCACTTTGCCCGCTCGGGTAGCCAATCACAGCGCAAGACTCGATTTATCTTCCCCATTCGATGAGCTAGCTTTACAATAAAAACAACTTATTAACCTCGAACGTTTGGTCTATACGGGAAAATAACAAACCTCGGCCTTGCCGTATGCGGCGAAGTCTCCGTTTGAGAATTCCCGTAAATCCCACTCTTGGCGGAAAGCTTTGTCTTTATCAGTTTGCACATTTATTATGTTAATGTTTCTCAACTTCTGCCATTGTTATTGTTAGTTCGTTAATTATCTAAATTCATATTTAGTTGTTACTTATATTCTAAATGGTCCCTTCTGTAGAAGTATGTCGAAACATACTAAACATCAAGTTAAATGAATTTGGTCTTCCAACATGCGTTTTATTGTCATGTTTGTCACGCAGTTTGCGTGTTATTTCTTGAAACAGGTCAGTAATATCTGACAGGCAATATAGCATTCTGATTGGCTGATTTTGGTTATTGGCTCTCTAAGCTGTCGCAGTCGCGTAATTCAACAGTTTATTTGTATGGTTACATGTAAATGATCCACGTCTGATTTCTTGATATCTCAAAGTTCTACTATCTCGAACGGAGAAAATAAAATGAGAACGAATTAAATTATGTATGAAATTGAATGACTTGGTGCAAGATTGACCTAAGTGACTTTTTCGGGTGAATTTTTTTTTTCCTTCAAAAGTGCCTGAATTTTTGCATGTGCTTTTCAATTTAGTAGTAAAACATTCCCCTGTATTTTTTTGGCTGGTTTGGACTTGGTTTCTGAGAAAAACGAGGACAAAATATCGAAGCATGCACAATGAACGCAACAAAGCGGAACAAGAGCATTCTCATTTGTGGTCATTTGCATAATTGTGTTTGGAACAGGAGGGTTTTTTTTCTTTTTTTTTTTGCTCCTCTTTTTAAGAATTCAGGCACCTTTGAAGGAAAGAAAATTCACCCGAAAAAGTCACTTAGGTCAGTCTTGTTTTTCTCAGAACTGAACAAAGTGCAAACCAGTCAAAAAACACGGGGGAATGTTTTACTACTATATTGAAAAGCACATGCAAAAAATTCACTTAGGTCAGTCTTGCACCAAGCCATTCAATCAGGGATCATTCATAATAGGCTCCACTAACCAAATGGCCATACCCATCCAAGCCGCCCAATTCTTTAATCTTTTCTTCCATGTTGGTCCGGGAAATCTCTTGACTCAGCTTATGTATTGATCGTCCTTGCTTATCGATCTTTTCATTTCTGGTTAGCCACACCTTTGATTTTTATTTACGCGCGAGAGTTTGGCTATTGTATTTGATTCGGATCATGTCGAAACGAAGGAAATCATTGTCAAACTGCTTAAGATAATTAAAAAAACCTTTAGGAACACAATTTACAGTAAAGCAATAAGATTTCGCTTCACCATGCAATATCAGTAACTTCAGGCTGACTAGGTTTAAAGGGACACAGTCAGCTGGCGCACATGCGCATTAGATACCATTTCATAGCTAATTTGCATATTACAGAGACGGGATAAATAGTGTTTATAACCATTTATAACATAGATAGGACCCTGCGCGCGCTCTAATTGGTCAAAAACCTATGTTTTATCAGAGTATAAAACATAGAAAAAGCGTGTTTTATTGTTTTGCGCGCGCAAAATCTATATCATAAAGCAAATGAAGAAGCTTGAGCCGTGTTTTACACTGTGATAAAACACTCCGGTCATTTGAGAACACTCGAGAAATGTAGAAAACATTTCCCTCGTGTTCTCAAATGCCTGTCGTGTTTTATCACAGTGTAATACACTGCTTAGGCTTCTTTATTTGTTAAATATGATAAAAACAATATCATAGGATGAGCAAAAGGACACTCAAAAACAGGTTTCTTAGTAAACGATTGAAAACACCGCGAAAAATGGAGCGGATTTCTAGATGAACTTAGATTCCAGGTTAGGGTAAACTTTTTTCAAAGTGAAAAAACTAGTGTCTAGGTCAGCGCGGTCCTGTTCTCCTGCACTAGATGTCATCATAGTCCGCTCCCTTTTGAGGCCATATTGTTTTTAATGAGAATTACCGCTGAGATGTCGCAGTAGCTAAATGATATCAGTTTTGACGACAACTGAATCGGCGTGATATGAAGTTCCTCGCTATGTATACTGAAGTAACTCACCTATCTTTCAGTTTTCTATTGGTTTCCCAGGCTCTTTTGAAGTGACATAAACGTGAGATTTACTTGAACAGAGTAAAAATGACCGGTCGAGTTGATGTTTCTTACACAATGTACATCAGCAACTGGAGTTTTAATATGGATGTATGTGTGCTGCATGGGTTCAACTTCTAATAAAACACTTCTCATTGTTTAGCAAGGACAGATTTTGCATTTGCAAGGTTTGCAGTGAAACGAAGCGAGAGCGTCCGGTGATATTGGAGAAATGAGAAGAGCGAGAAGCGACAGGTCATACCTCTCTGCTTGTAAAGGCACGTCTTGTCCGAAGACGCTATCATCTATTATTTCATACGGGCTTACCCTGCCTGAGAGAAAAGATCGAGCCTTAAACACCGAGTACAGTGACCCGCTACGGACACCCGCTTTATACGGACAGTTTCGTTTGTACCGACAAAAATCTCATATATTTTCTCTAAAATTAACCCGCTTTAAGCGGACACCGGGTAATACGGACAACGGACACTTTTCTGCCGTCCCGAGTCACAAACTCTCATATGTTGTCTACCCCGCTTTACGGACACTGGTTATCTGCACACTGTCTATTTTCATTGCAACAGTTGTGTGATAATTGTAGACGTGATACCCTATTCAAATAATGACAGATTTTTACGGGGAATAAAATTTTATTACAGAACTCTGTTGAAGTAAGGAAGTTAAGTTACAGACTTTACTCAAAAGAATCCACTGTCATGCCTGTTTCAATAACAATACTTTGTACAAAACTTTCAAGATTTCACTCTGAGACTATGATAAATGGTCGTGAGGTTTCTTTAGGATGAACTTGTTGCTGTTACAGTCAAGAAGTAAAAAACGTTTTCTCGTAAAACTGTCTGCTTTGGTCTTTATATCGATACAACATGTGTTCTTGACGTTTTCTCTGAGAGCCCGCTTAATACGGACACCCGGATAATACGGACACTATCAGACTATGGCATGTCCCTTTGGTGTCCGTATTAACCGGGTTCCACTGTATTTCGCTCGAAAAACACACTGCCAAAACCATTTGTAGAAGAGCGTAGAGCATTTTCCATTGAGTTGTCTGGAGCGAATTTCTTGATATTATCTTCGAGTTCTTAGTTATCATGTTATGCAGTCGTTTGGCGTTGAAAAAGGTCATAAACCACAAAAGGAGGGAGAGGGTTAAGCTCTGCATGAAATGAACTTACCTGACGAGGAGTATTTGATTTGAGTTTAGTTAGTAAATGAAATGCAGTTCTTCGTCTGACTGATGATAATTCTTTTGTTTTAATTCTAGCTTCTTCAATCCGAACAAACAGAAAATCTATCTGTGCTTCATATTTCTTAACTGTGTTTTCTGTTTTCAGCTCACATAAAAAGATCATCACGCGATGAACGCAATAAATTATAAGTTCAAGTACCGCCGGGCTCTGCCGAGAGAATTTTCTTAGTTTTGTTGGTAGTTTAACTCTCAGGAAGAAGAGAGCACTTTTCTCTCTTTTCGTGGAAGCTACTGTGAAAAGTTTTTATTGTTATTGTTATAAAATCATGAAGGTTTCAATGCTTTGGCAGGTTCTACCTGCTGAAAGGCGCAGTCATAAAATAACTCTTGATATTGCCGGACCGGGCTGATGAACTTAAGATGACAAAAGAACAAGGTCAGCCCTCAGTCCATCAAATTAAATACTCGATTAATAAAGAAATTTCAATAGAATGACCGAAACATGCTTAAATTCAATTCATGTATAACGATTAAAATCAAATTCTTGGTTTAATCGCGTGTGCTTTCCCTTAATTCCGCTCAAACGCTGATGTAGTCTGCAAAGCTTATTCATGCGACCTCTTTTATGAACCACACTGACAACAGATTCTGATGAACACACATTTTTTTTTTGTCATATGTTAACTTTGGAATTTGCAGAAACGTGTTTAGAAAATTTATTGCATTTGACAAAACTCTCCTTACCAGCAAGGGATAACAATCGTCCATTTCATTTAGTATTTACTCGCTCAAAGCAGGGGAAAATGAATGGCCACTGCAGAAGTGAAAACGCAAAAAAAAAAACATGTCTTTTTTCTCTCCTGCAATTTTCAGCCGGTTTCTGACCTGACGATCACTGAGACCCTGTCTACATTACGCTGGAGTAATTTAAACACGCAGTTTATTTTCTACGGTTAGGCCTACCGTCCACGCTAATCCGTCACGAAAACGGCGCTTTTCGAAAACGCTCTTGAAAACCCTGGCTTTGCGTTTTAGTGAGCTCTGAATGCACTTTGACAACAGAGCGATCTTGCATGAATCATATGATTCCCCTACGAGAGTTCCCCGAACACAAATCCTAAATGATCGATGATGGTTGCATTTTCGAGTTTCTCCGGCGTAGTGGATAACATATGATGCGTTTTCAGAGTGAAAAGGTCGTTTTCCCGGGGGAGGTACTCGATATATCCCTGGGTGGGGAGGTGCGGCACGGCCCCTCATACCCTGATCCTGTTTAAGACAATTATCGCTGATTTTCCTACCCTGTTTAAGACAAAATTCCGATTTTTGACACCCTATTTAAGACATAGATTAAAAGTTGCGGTTACAAATTGTGTGGCTTTCTTGTTGTGTAATCAATGGGAATTTAATGTGCCTGGTATCAATGCCAAAGCCAACGGAAATCAATATTAATTTACAAGAGCTTGTAAAAATTTTGCTGTTTATCGTCCGAGAAAAGATATCCCATTTAAGACAAAAATTGATAAATCGATACCCTGATTAAGACAAAAAATGATAAATTCGATACCCTGTTTAAGACAAAAATCCCGCAAAACATACCCTTTTAAGGTCATTCCACTGAAATAGAACCTACACTGAGATTTTTCTCAAACTTTGCCAATTGATTGCTTACATTATAGGAACTTAAATTTGGAAATAAAAATGAGGGGTCCCCATGTTCGTTTAGGAGCAACAGCACCTTGTTTATACCATATAAACCCTTATAAAAGCACCACGATTGCTTGCTAAATTCACGTTTCCGACGATTGTTTTTTTCTCAAAACTGAGAATTGGCCCATATTTATTTTACATAGAGAAATTTACTAATCAAATCAAAACGAAAGAAAAAAATGATAGGTCACCGTACTCGTTTTCGAGAAAATGTCGATTTACCTCTTCGGCGAGGTCCAGTCGTAAAGAAAAAGCCGGCATTTTCTAATGTGCGCGCGCTAATCACGCGTAAAATTATGCGCAGTAGGGATGCGCAATGCAATACTGGGGAATGACCTTAAGGGAGTTCTCCCCCTCCCGGGGTCGTTTTTAGATTCCTCCGCCCGTGCTGCAGACGGGGCCTGGCATTACTGTAAATGAAGGCTAAAATCATCAAGCACATTTTCGCTCCTGGATGGGCTAAAACATTTCGTGTTGGGGTCTGATTTTAATTAACTTGACAAATGCGTTTCAACGTTCCTATACCTCACTGTAATTGTAGGCCAAATTAAAACTGTGCTTTTTTCGTATTAACTTTTGTAGTTTTGTTCATGATCTCCAATACACTCGCACATCGCCGAACAAGGCCGAACCAGTTAACATTTCGCACAGAGCCACGTTTTATTACATCACAATGCCGGATATTTATAGGACGGATTTTAATTCGGCACTCATTGCCCCTTTAGGAGGATAGGATTTCGCCCAAATTAAAAAGAAACTCCTTAATTTCAACGAAAAAAAATCTCTTTGTTGTTTGTCTGTGGTTTAAGCACCCCATAGTGCGCAATTTTTATTAAGGTTAAATTGCTGCTACCCTGAAAAAAGCAAGTGTCATATTAAGAAAAAAAGCGTCACAAGCAGCGATGTTGTTTGAATAAAGAATCATTTTTGTCGACTGAGATCTTCACTTGGTACTCTCTTGCATCATATCAATGACAAACAGAAACAAAATTAAACTGAAGCTTGGTCTAAAACCGCTAAAAAATAAAACAAACAAATGCAAGAAAATCCAGGTTATTTTATGATGACTGTTTTGTGATGTTGTTGAACAAGTCAGGGTTAGATCAAGATCCCCTAACCTTTACGAAAGAACGAATAATGACCTCACTGGATTGGAAAAAAAAATCCATCAGATTTCAACGTGACACTGATGGCAATATGGAAGCGATATATCGTAATGATTTCGGAGAATGAGGCTCAAAAGAATCAGGAATTGTTCAATGCCTCTCAGTTCAGCAGGTGTACCTGTTAAAATCTCAAACATGACGATAAATTATTCTTATTGGCTGGATATTTTTGATCGTGAAGGCAAAGGATAGATTCCATCGTCTGTAAGGACCACAGAATAACAGTGGATTAGAAATGAAAGATGCACACGGCCTATGAATTGACTTATTTAGCAAATCTGAATTGTGTTTAAAACGGGTTTTCTGTGTGCGGCTGCACAGATTTTGAACACTTACCGCGTGTACACTTATCCGGTGTCAAGCGAATAATTTACGGTACGGCCGTTTAACTAAAGCCCTGTGCCAATATTCACCACAACTTCGAGACGAAAGGGAAAAACATCTCATTCGATGTTCGGCGATATGGACAAGTTGTAAGTAGTCAGCAAGATAGTGTTGTAGACAGCAATTAAAAAGAAACCATTAGTTGGTTATCATTAAAGGACGTCATGAAAGTACAAGCTAATGCGAACAACGACACGTGACATGATTCCAATTCAAACTTATCATGAACTTATCTAAGTCCTCGGTCAATAACGTAGTTATTGTTTTTATCCCATGAACTTCACTTAGGTGGCTTTCTTGAAGAGCTGAAAGGGAAACTCAGAAATTAATACGGTTATAACTGAAAACAAAAGGAGACTTGCAATGAAATAAATTTCATATCTAGCATACCCTTTTATTCAAACACTTCTTGTAAGTTTGCCAATTAAAATTTCAAATTAAATCACTCCAGTTCATGTCGTTTCAGTAACTCCTTAATTTAACAAGCTATTATTGAAGCTTCATATTTACCTTTGTCGTTTTGGATACACTAGATGACCAGATGGCGCTATTGTTCTTGTGGTTTTGTTATAACATCTCATAGAACTCGCGAGGATTTCGAAGCTAAAACTACTAGTCATGCTTCAGTCGTCAACTATTCTGGTTTCAACGCAATTGGGTCGAAAACTTCCTACTTACAGTTTAGAAAAACCCGAATTGCTCTGCACTTTTTCTATTCCCACTGTTAGGCTTACGTTTGAAAGTGCATGCATGAGAAAAATGTAGTTGAGCAGATTCATCATGGGCCGAAAGAGTCTGTCTGTCGGCCTTGGTTAAACGAATGCGTGTCTACGAACTTATCATTTGTCTTTTGTTGTGGAAAAGTTATGCACGCGAAACTACTAAAATAAAGTAAAATTGTCGGAAATATGGGAGTTTTGTCTCATGATGTTTGTTTTGTCAGCAAAAGAGCGGTCAAGGCTGGTAGAATGGAACCGTAACATTTGACAAATTCCCAAGTACGAGAGATTTGTGTTGTGCGTAAATATAGCTTTATATACAGAAAAAAACTCATTAGGGTTCCTCGTGTTTACAATCCGTTAAATTCTGGGTCAATTACGCATAAATGTATATTTTACGATGGAGACTGCTGTTCTTTTCCTTTAAAAGCGATCGACTCAACTGGCTCAACTAGGAAGATTTAGAACAAACCTATTTTTATTTAGATTATATATTCCAAGCCATGGAATTTCAGTATGAATTTCGCAAATACCTACACTTAAGCTAAAGCTAGTGAAACAATGTTACGTTGAAATTCCAATAGCGAAATTCTTTAACTACTTGATTGTTTTGTTGCTATCCCCACAGACCGCTCTTATATATGAAACAATCTGAGGCGACACGAGCCAACGATAGAAGAGATTGAAATTGGTTCTCCAGAATGAAATAAAGCGTGGGCCTTTTTAATCAAACTTTGGGTCATTTGAACAAGGCCTTGTTCCTTGGGCTTAATGAGGCAAGACGTGTTTTCGCGTCGGTAGAAATCTTAGCCGGAATGCCTGTCGGCATGTTGTCAGGGCTTTTGTGTTGATTTTAAGTCGTTCTTCAGAGCAAGAAGCCAGAAAAAAAAAAAACTTTCTTTAATTTGGCACATCTCTAGGGCATATATACTGAATAACCATTTTGCTCCAATACAGCTTTTTTTGTTTTGTCTGTAATACCTGCCATTTTTGTCAACTGGTAACTTCCTAAACGAATGAAATTAAATCAGTCCTATTCAGGTTGAAATTCGTTTTAAATACTTCTCTTTCAAAGTCCTTCTTCCTTTTATTTCTTGCTAAACTAGCTAAATCATCCAAGTGACCCCGTAGAGTTTTAACCTATTGGTGTAACTTTCTTAAGCCTCTATTGGGTTTATGGGATTTAAATCTCAGTTTAATTGCCCTTTTTAAAGCAAGTGCCCTATTATGCGTCAAAAGCGACGACGAAAATGGGTTTCAAATTGAGCATTCGTGCATTAATGTGTGTTTCTTGACAATTTTTTTTCTTTAGTGACTACGGCGATGTAATACTTTTTCGCATACGATGTAAAAGAAATCCGATATGTTATATTGCGCGTAAACAATCTAAATGGATTTGTTTAACTAATTGACTCACACCTTCAAAACAATTTCAAAGACATTCCAAAGCACATGCAAAACTGAACCATGTGGCTTTTCAAGTCAGATTTTCCATTTGCCGTATTTAAATAAAGCCGCATTCCTTTCTTGTCAACGAAGATGAAGATCGTAAAACTACGCAGCCACACGCGCTCTTTCATTCGTCTTTTATTCAAGCATGTCCTTGTGTTTACAATATCGGTTATCTGCAATCTTGGTACCATATTTGCTCTGATGATAAAACGCTTACCCCTCTTCGCTTTGTTTATGTTGCAAGTTCTTAATGGTCTATCATGGAACTGATTTCAGCTCTTAAGAGCCGTAAATCTAGCAACTTATTACCGTGACAGGTTTTCTTCTGCGCTAACGTGCTCACGTCAGCTTCCTAGTCAAGTGATCGACCATGTCGTTGTTTACAATAAAAACCGCAAAATTACAAAATTTCCTTTTCTTTGCTTTGCTTTGACATTTTCTTCCCCTTTATAGTAGAAAATTAACTGTTCTGGATGTTAAGGTTAAGGCTTAAAATTATTGAACCTTTGTCAACTCACATTTTATGATATATTGACAATCACCCATCCTGTCATTCTATCCACCCATTCATCTATGTCTTCCTCACTTTAGAACCGATCAATTCAGGCTTTCCATGCGCGTGTGCATTGTTCAACTCGGTATGCGCCAAACGCTGAATAAACGCCGTGCAAGCAGTCACGGAGCTTCTCCATTCTCTTCTATCTCGGTTTGAAATTATTGTCGAGATCTCAGTGAGAACTGACCGAAAATTTTTCTCTCATTTTCCTCCATTGTCTCGCCGAGAACATCGATATGTCTTTTGTTCTCATCGCTCGGGGGTAGTATCGCACCTGTTTTGCAGCGCACGTGCCTTCACCAAACGAACAAGTGGCAAAGGCAAGAATGACTGGTGGCGTTGCTATGTGCACGACGCTAGCAGTGGCTAAAATCAAACAAAAGCATGTTCTCATAAGTAATTAGCTCATGCGATTGAACCAAGTGTCGATCTTGTTTGAAATGTTTTGATAAATCGTTCGCACCAACTTGAAGTTCGCCCGCGCAAAATAAACATGTCGGCCATGTGATAAATCGAGTGTTTTGAGTGGGGAACGAGTTGTTTAGAGGGCAGGCTAGGATAAATGAGATATTTCATGGCTCTATTTCAGAGCCGGGGACAAAAGACAGTTTACCTATTGTATGAATAATTGACACGGCATGGTTCAGTGACAAATAACATACTTCCAAATATTTCCAAATTAAAATTTCATAACGCGCAGCACAAAAGGACATCGCTTCAATTTACAGTGCGCTTTCTCAATCTGTTTTCAAAGGTGACAACGATATCGCAATAAGAGCAACTCGTTATTTTTGCGGCAAAGGAATGTGTTGCTATCAAGCAATGTAAAGTAGAAAGAAACCTTGGGCGTTTGTCTTACTTTATTCATGGCGGTCTCCTTGGTCAGAATACTCATCGATAGCATTGTTCTCGCTCAGTTGTGCTCATGCGAAAGTTATTTGACGTTCTGCCCTGTGATTGGTCGGCAGTTTGCGCCACTAGCACCGAACAAGCCTTCCAAGATTTAAACAAACTATTCTATCATGCATGCGCAATGCGATACCCCAGTTAAGATTGGCCGACAGCGGCCCATTGTCAAGCAGGATTAGTCGTTTAGCCATTTTTCTACTCGCGCAACCTGCAAAGCATTGAATTCTTGATGGGGCCGGGCAGGTCTTTAATAAATTAATACCCGGCCAGTAGTATTGCAAAGAGGTTGTTGTTTTAAATAACAGATTGTTTTATTCTTTTGTCGTGATATGATCAAGGGGCATTCAGTCTCCATGTATGAAAGTTTGCGCCAGGCTAGCAAGTGGGAAATTGTTTACGACCGCTGTATATCCTCGCTACACCTGTCCAGGCCATTCTCGGGGCCTATAATAACTCGACCAGCGCAAGATTCTTCAGTTCATTTTAAACCAAAGTTAGCGCACGATCGCTGGAGCCTGAATCATACACCAAGAGTATCCCAGAGTCCGGACTGACATCCATCTACAGAGATCCAGATATCAAGCCTACAACCACAAAAATCAAGAATGCCTCGCTCATTTTTAATCAAAAAGAAGGAATTCAAGAAAACAATATCACTTACTTTGGTAAGTTAATTTTAAACCCTTTTCGTACGCTCGAATTGTGACCGTTTATAGTGTAAATTTCTGTCTGTTTTAACGTAAGTTCGTACTGAGTGCTTCTATAGTAGAAAGGGACGGCACCTCGTAAAAGAAATGAAGAAAGAGAGTCTAATTCTCAACGGAACAAAAATAATCATTTTTTAATTGCCTTTTTCGCTGCATGGCGACTTAGGGGAAGATAATTCTCAGTTGTTAAGCGAAACTGAGCTATTTTATTTGAAAGTGCCTCGGTCTATTCAACCCCACGGCGGCAGTTTTCACAGTTTTCTAGTGGAGCGAAGATCTACTGAATGACTGTTTTGAAGATTTTCTATTTTGGATTAAGTTTTCCTCTTTGTGGAGAATTTTAAACATGAGTCGACCTTGCTACCCGTAAAATACCTGGAAGGTCTTTTAAAAGGCATCAAAGAAAACTCACCGGCTACTGAAGCCTGTAATGACACTCCCCAACGAATACGTAAATTAGATTAGACTCATTAGGATGTTCTGAAAAAATGTCGACTAGCTTATAAGTAAAATGTGTTAGTGTAGAAGGCATGTCCATGGTATGTCCCCTTTCGCGATTACAGAATGGTTTCTTGCCGGTGCTGAATTATTTATTCTCAGAGTACAAACATCGAAGCGATTTTCATCCCTTCTCTGTCAGTGGCTTCCTAAAAAGTCAGGACATTTACACACCAAAAGGGTTTAGAATTTTTTCTATCTATATACAGCTTTTCTATGGCAAGTCTAATGTCTTTTAGGCAGCATATCACCACATAACATCTTAGAACTAGTGAACTTTCGTTCTCGATTAAACATAAAAGTACAGTTATTTTGGCGTTTGATTCTACCTAGAAGATTTGAAATAAATTTATGATACTTTTTTGTGTCGCTTGCGGCTCGTTAAAAAGCCTTCGGATTAAGAGAACTGTTAAACAGCATCAAGAATGAGCTTCGTGGTGTTTGATGACTTTTGTAAAATGGTATTTTAAGCCATTAAACATTTATAGTAAAACCCAAATAAAATTCTTCGTCCATTTTACTTGTCGCCGCTTACAGTTCATCACAAGACTTATTTCGCTCTCTCCAAAATTGACAGAAAAGCCCGACTTCTTTTTCTTAATCCGGTAGATTTTTGTTAAATAAATTTTAAGGATTTACAGTTTCAGTTAAATGTATTTTCGTGGTGAACAGGCATTCAGCAGTGTAATAAAGTCGCTGTAAAGACTGAATCAGCAAGAATCAATTTAATTACCACCTTTAAAACTTTTCAAAGAGAATCGTTAACGAAGCAGTATTTGGAGTACAGTTATTGGGAATTGGTTTGGCGAATTAACACCGCTAAATCTATCAGTCGGCATGAAAATCTTAGCTCAGACTCTGCCAACTACAAACAAGCGGTATTCTCCTTAAGTTGTCCCGAAACACTTTGCGTATGATAAACGATTAGCGTGTTAGCTGTTGCGGTTTCTACCAGGGAGGTGCAACATGAGCTCGACCTAAATGTAACTGCTTATGGCTTAAGTAAACTTACCGTTGCAAAAGTAATTTTCTAAAACAGCTGTTACATTCTTACGCTTACAGACAACACCGAGGATACCCCACCAACTGTAGCATCTTCGCAAGCTGAACTGTATCATCTCACAGCACCTTATGTCCAACCGCTAGTTATGGCAAACAACGAACCGCATGTCATCAACTCAAGCAAGGAATATAACGGACAGAACGGATTTCACGGTGACAGTGAAAAGAGGATCAACGCGTGGAATAGGGAGGAGCGCCCTGATAACGAGCGCTTGGCTGATTTTGCGGCCATCAAAGAAGAAAAAGAAACAGATTCAACGGGAAACGAAAAACCTTACACGTGCCAGCACTGTAGTAAAGTGTTCACGCGCTCGTGGAATTTCCAACGCCATGTTCTCATCCACACGGGCCAGAAGCCTTACAAGTGCCAGAAATGCCCGAAGGCTTTCGCCCTAGCTGCGCACCTGAAGATCCACAACAGAATTCACACCGGCGAAAAGCCATATACGTGTAATATCTGCTGTCGCGGATTCGCTCAGCTGACCAATTTACAGAGACACATCCTGACACACACGGGCGAGAAACCACACAAGTGCCAGTACTGTCCCAAGGCGTTCGTAAGCTCGAGCGATCTGCGAAGACACGTTCGTATTCACACGGGCGAGCGGCCATACAAGTGCAAGCAGTGCTCCAAAGCCTTCACTACCTCTGGCAACCTCCAATCGCACATTCTGACCCACACCGGGGAAAAACCGTACAAGTGTAACATCTGCAACTGGAAATTCATCAGCTCGAGTAATCTACGCACGCACATTCGTATTCACCATGCCTACTATCTGGAGAAATCCAACTCAAATCACCATCGCCCCGAGCAGCAAAACTCCCGCCTGCCTCCTGACACGGTCACAGAGCAAATGAGAGAAAACATGCCATTCAAAAATCTTCTTGAATCACAAAGGGAACAAGTATTTTACTGACTTTAACCGCCTGGACTTTGAACATGTTTTCCAAAATTTTGAGTATACGGCACGCACCGCGAAAACTCGCAAGTATTTAGTAGCGTGTGCTTTGTTAGAGTGCCAAATTATTACTAGGAGTATATTGGGCTATGAATTAGCCCGTTCGAGTTAAATGAAACACTATAAGAAAAGAACTTTATTAAGGAGAGCTAATATAAATAACAGTGTATTTATGTAAAACAATATGTTAAAAAAGTAACTTTTGATATTCAAAAATGTACAAGAAGTTATGTAAGCGACGAATATATTGAAGGATACTGAACGAGCTAGAAAGGTCCAAGCGTGGTTATATTTTGTGAAATAGAGTATATTGTTATTTTCAGAGCCTTTTACTAAAGAGAAGTAATTAAAAATCAGAAATTTTCGCTTTATAATGGTGTACAGACTTGAACTGAACGTCACGTGTAGTAAGTGTTTAACTCACAGGTGGTTGCATGTTTTAGCCGCGAACCACCGCAACCATTGTTATAGAACCTTCTGTATAGCTATGGGATGGCGCGCAATCAGCTAGCCCATTAAAAAGTCTGTTTAGGCTTCAGTCAGCGACAAATGACGAGTCAGTTTAAAACAAGGATAATGAGAATTGGGATTGAAGCCGGTTTTAAAAAACTGCACCTACATTGTCCCGCTTGGCCGTTAAAAAGAACACACAAACCCAATTTGCTTTAAAAGCACAAAATGAGATTAGGATACGAATATCCTATCTCACTCAAAGTGTAACAACTGTCCTTGGTGATATTTTTAGTTTTTCTTTACGGTTCATGGTGGCATGGTGGATTGGCGTGGGGATATGATAATTTCGCATTTGCTGATTGCGAAGTGGTCATTGACATTCATTCGGCAGTAGTCTTGCAATATCGCTTTTGGCTTCAATTTAGTCAGATTCCGAGATTGATGCCGAAAATTCTAACTGGTGAGATCTCTGATAAATAAAATCGAGCTGGCTGACTCTGAAACCAGCTTAAGCTACACATGGCCGAGAAAGCTCTCTCTTGCTAATTCACCCACGCTTTTTTTTCAGCTTAACATCCCAAGAGATGGTATTGAGACATAAAACAACAAAGGTCCGCTGCGTAGGATGACCACCTGGTTCTAGAACGCATGATCAATTCACGTGGAACCTGCCTTAGAAAAGGTAACTATTACGCCGAAGAGTGAAAACACAAACAAGAATCGTTGTGCCAAAATGCAAAAAGTAGCATGGCCTTATGGTAAAGTCATTTAGAAAATAAACGGCCCAGTTGAATTTGGACAAAAATTGTTATTAATTCGGCATTCAGAACACGAATTGAGGGAGATTTGCCGAATATCATTTCGTGTAGATCACTCGCCGAATTTGAAAAGATTTGTCTACATTTGCATATGAATAAATGACCGTGGGTAAATTTTGCAAATCTTTAAAGAGCTACTGGCGTAGAAACGGCCAAACAATGAATTCCATTGACAAGTTTGAAAGTTCCTTAGTCAGTTTAACAAGAGTTCATAAGGTGCAAAGCAAAGTCATCAGTGGAAACTTAAATATCGCCAGATTCAGGTGCTGTGCCTCAAGATCAATGCTGTAGCTGGGTACAAACTACCAATGACATCAAATGCGTAATTACAAAACATTTAGCAGTTATCTCAAGAACAAAACGGCGAGTAATAAACGGCCATTTTTGCGACTGTGATATACTCCTATCTATTTCAATCTGGTTTTGGCAACTGCTCAACAAAAATATGCAGTTGTTATCGTTATTAATTTGCTGTGCAGATCAGTTAAAAAAAGAAATGACGAAGGTAGAATATAACATACATTGATGCTCCAAATACCGTCAAACTGTGGTATCATTTTCAATTCCCCTTTTTTTGGCGAACGCTCAAAAATAAAGTACAGCTGATATTGATATTTGTTTGCTGAAAACGGTACAGTTTGAGAAAGAAATGACGAAGATGGGAATTAAAACAAACAATAATGCGCAAAACCACATTCAAATTACTTCTTATCATACCGTACTTCTGCTGTTTCAATATCTTTTTTGGCAACTGCTCAAAGTAAATGTACAGTTGTTATCTTTATTTGTTTGCTGCACAGTTCAGAAGTGACGAGAGTCGTCGAATTTGCTGGTCATCATATTTCTATGCCTTTTTCCGTGTTTTGTTTTGGTAAACTTTTTTTTATATTCACTTGTTTTACAGCACACTTTGAAAAAGAATCGACGAAGGTCCGACGGACTGAAACAAGCAATGATACCAAAACCACAGTCAAATGCACTGTTTAGAATTGTACTATCTTTTTCTCTCTTTTTTTGGCAAATGCACAAGAAAAAAATGCAGATGTTTTTGATATTTGTTTGCTGCACAGTTCATTTAAAATAAGAAATGACGAGCTAGGATTAAAATAAACACTAAAGCACATGACACCCTCAAATGAAGACACGTTGACATTTCAGTGCTGCGGAGGTTAAGAAAAAAAGTTTCAAGTTTTTAGATCAGGAAAGATATTATTTTCATTATATAAATGCAAACCGATCAACTCAAAGGCAAACTATCTTAATTATAGACGTCAAAAGTTGTGTTTAAATTAATTTAGGCGCTAAAAGTGCGCGAGTTTTCATGGTGGCCGTGATCGCCCCCAACGTCATGTAGCAAGCATGGTTTGTCTTTGCAGCTAGTGTAGTCAGCGTGTTTTGATGTTTTAATTGTTGTGAGCATTTTGGCTAATTTCGCGAATCCTTGAAAAATCATGAAAGGAAAATTCGCACGCGTAAAGTTCTTTAAGGAAGTGCAAGGTTAAAATCACATGCCTGATCGTTTTCAAATCGCAAATACAAACCATGTAAAGCAGCAGCCAGTTTGCAAGCATTTCGCTCGCGTTAAAACGCGCTCGCATTAGAGTGAAACGCGCTCGCATTAGAGTGAAACGAGCTCCCTTTAGAGTGAAACTGTGTCTGGAAAAAAAAACTCAGATGTAAAATTGTGTCCGTAAAAAATACTGAATTTTCACAATACGCACAGTGCATTGCGTCATGCTTCCATCCCCTTTATTTTCTAAGAATTTATAATAAGAATTTATATATCGAGAACCCTCCTCAACTTAAACGTATTTATCTCGACGACTTATCAGCTCGTCGATTCAGCCCACTATTTCTACCGCTATCGATACATTCTTATTTATTCCTGTAGCCCTGTTTTTCCCGTTTGTATTGGTAACGGATAAACTCAACCATGAACGGTTCTTTCTCATTCCTCTCGAGGATCTGAGCTGTACAACGGCTTTTAAAAAGTACTTTGCATTTGCGTGTTATACTTACAAAAACTCTTATTCTTATACTTGAGAGTGTTTCAGATCCAAGGAAATTCGGGGGGGGGGGGGGGGAGAGGGGGGACTCAGACGCTGGAAAAACTGCGCTCTAGAAAAGTGAATGAGTCGCAACTCAAGATCACTGCGTTAAAACGTAGGTTAAATAATTGGCCCTGGACGTTCAATATGTGTATAAAGCTTCAAATTGTACAAGTCAACAACAGACAATGGTGAGTTAGGCTGTTTTGCTCAGATCGATGATTCACCTGGAAGTGGAAGAAACTGTTAAGTGTTATCAAGATATGGACAAGCATGAGAATTACAAGATAAATACCTTGATCTTCTCTTGGGACAAGTTATTATGTCACGTTATCCAAAAAAAGAACTGGTTGATTGAGATAACTGCAAACCAAGAGTTTTCATCGATCTGGTCATCGTGGTAAATGAGCCATAATGCCGTGCTATCTAGACAATTTTTTGTAAGTTTTCATATTTGTTTTATTTTAGTTTTCTATATTTTGGGGGCGTTTCGAATTGATCTTTTTGGATGGCCATGCACTGTGTTGGCTATACCTATCATAACGGAGCCTGTGATTGAAGTACTTTGAACTTGTATTGAACTAACTGTCGAATGTATGGCTTTATTTATCTTCAACAAGCTATTTTCAACAAATGTTTATATTGCAATAGAAATGGTTAGAATTAATTGCTCATAGTCGCGAATAACGAACCTAGAATTCAAAGGCGTTCAGAATGAAACTTTACCAACTTTAAATGAAGCGGACACCCTGCCTGCTATTAAGTTATGATTATAGGGTCCTCGTCTGTATACTAATCTTAAACCTAAATAGGTTATTCAGCCACTTAAAATTTGTGACAACAAGTTAAATATAGAGCAGGTCCTTAATTAAGGATTACTGGATTTTTAATAGCAAGAACTCGATTGTCCACTCAGGTTTAACAATTCCAAACAATCATGTATCCACGCGAAACGTAAGTTCAAGAACAAACACAACGATTATCGTAACTGAAAAATAATTGGCAGTTTCACTTATTTCAAACCGAAAAACGCTGCTATTAAATAATTTACCTACAAATAAGGGTTAAATAAAGCAATAATACAGGCTTTAAAGAAATTGTGGGCGTTTTTACTTGTGAGAATTTTCTTTTCTTTGTTAAACAACGAGGTACCTGCCATTAGTGGCGGTTGTGCGGTCGTGTTATAAACTCAGCTGTTAGTTGCAGTCGTGGGAACAGGATTAAGATGTTTCTAACTTTTACACCGCAGATGACAGTGTTGGATGCGGGTATAGCTTTCGCAATCTCCCGTGAGAAATATCGATGAATCCAGTACTATTGTTTTGGACCATTTCAGGTAGCAGTTACTTGTTTCTCTAAAACAGACAGAAACTGCAGGAACTGATTACGGACAAGAAAAATGGATACTAAATTGAATGCTTTAAGTATATCATTCATCCAGCTGTCTTTCAGACGACAAAACATTTGAACCCGGCGTAAACAGCTTGCTACTGAAAATCGCGCGTTAATAACTCGCCAAAACGATCTTCCTTAGTAGAAGTTCATAACTTAAGAATTTCGGGTAATAATACGAAACTCTGAATTGGTCACAGACAAGGGGGATCCGAAGAAAATTCTCTTGTATTGTTTGAATTTCAAGTTGCGGCAGTTTTAATAGTAGATATTTTTGTTTTCTTGTCTTTTTTTCTAATCAACAAAAAAATTCAGTTGAAGACCTGGCAATATTTAATCAAGGTAACTTGATTTCTCACCAGCTATAGATGTCAGGTATTTCCGTAAACTATATAATTAATATGTGTAGCATCTTCACGTATAAATTATGATCGACATAATCGAAAACAATGTCGTTATTTTTAAACTCCTTATTTTTGATATCTTAAGCGAAAACTATATTTAATAACGCTTTATGAAAGTAAAATTTCATGTATGAATTCTTTCAACATATTGTCAAATCGATGAAAATTCACGCTTTGTACCCGGATGCACGAAGTTTTTTTTGCGATTTGTATTAAAAATTCTGTCAAATCGATGGAAAGCTTATAAACGAAACATTAGAGTGCTATAAGTGAGTGAAGTATGGAGGGGATATACTGAGATCTTTTCTATGTAATTGCAAGCAAGTTCTTCTCTGCAGTGCCATCGTTTCTGTGCATAGGCTCTAACATTTTGGTAATGAAACCTGAGCTATTATCATTTACTTAAAGGGGCTCAGTCACGTTTGAAAAGCTTAGCACAACTTTTCAAATTCGTTGTTTGCAATCCGCGTCAATCTTCTCCAACCTTAACCATCCTTGTTCCTTTATGGTTTATTATCGTCTCTTTGATGTTTTTCTATCTTTACAAAGTGTTATTTTTAGGTTTCCTTCAATTTAACGGTTATTTTTTTCGATGTTCAAAATAACGCAAGATGCCGTGACTGAGCCCCTTTAAGCTTCGTTTTCACTAGCGACCCAAGCACAAGCGTAAACACAAATGCAAACAACAGGGATGGCCCAAGTAAAAACGAAATTTGACGCAAGCCAAGCAAAATCATCCGAACCTTCCGCCATTTTGGAAAACTGTTTTGGCGCGAGGCCCGGGGAGGGGAGAGGTTACTCCCGCGAATTTTGGATAGGGGTGTGCTGCGAAGGTTCTTAAACCCTAACCCTATTTAAGGACTAGGAAAGCGAAAATTGATACCCTGTTTAAGGCCCAAACACGAAAAATGACACCCTATTCAAGGCTATCAAACCTCTGTTGCAAAATCATTTTATTAATACTTAAAGGATACATCAAGTTTAAACAAAAACATTCGTATAGACGGGCGTTTTCACACTCCAGTATTAGATAATACAATTTAGCTACCCTATCTAAGGACCACACCAGGAACACAGTTACAAAAGGGTCAATAAAGATACCCTATTTAAGGACCGAGAACCTTAAAAACCATACCCTATTCCACGGCACGTACCTATATAGCCCATATATGGGAGTACCACCCTCCCCCCCCCCCCCTCCCCCGGGAGCGCGAGGTAATCTGGACCATTAACCAAACGTTTTCATTTGATGCAGCGCCAAACGTGCTCGTAATTTTTTAACTTGATGTAAACACAGAACTAGCAGTACGCGAGCTGTTGAAGCAATGATATATAAGTGATTTTCTTTTCGATTCTTCTTGTTTTCTAAGAAAATAGAAAACATTTTCTCAGCATCTCGTACTCCCAAATTTCTGCTTGTGTTTCCATTTTACAATAGATCATGAGCTCGAGACTTCTAATGCGTGATAGTTCTCCACTAAAAGTTCTCCGATTCTTATTGGTTTAAATTGATCACGTGACGTGATAGTGTTCGTCCGCGGAGGTCGAGGAACTATCGGCTGATAGTTGCGCCGCGGATACATTTGATGTTCTTAAAACAAACATTGGTAAGAAAAGTTTGTTTTCAGAACATCAAATTTCTGCGGGGCAACTATCAGCCGATAGTTCCTCGACAGAAACACTCTATTGTTTAAATAGATAGTGAGCAACGTAGCCATTTAGAGAACGGCATTCAAGATAGAAAGCTAGTAGATTTATACTAAAACTTGGTAGTTACGGAAAATGTTTTCTTTTCTTACTGTAATTATCAGATAGGCGTTTTTGTTCATTATTCGTCTTTTAAATTTATAAGTCCATTGTTATTTAACAAGTGAAGGCGTTCTGGCCTCATAGCTTGTACACCGACTGGACTGGCTGCGCTGTGTTCTTTAGTAAGACACTTTACTCTCATAGTGCCTCTCTTCATATCTATATGTAAATATGTGTACGGGGGGGGGGGGGGGGGTGGGGTGACCCTCCGAAGGAGAAGGATTCCATCGAAAGGGGGGGGCGGGGAGAACACACCTACTCACTTCCATGCTACCGAACGCTAGATAATTTCCAGCGGTATGGAGCACTTAGCCCGACGCAAATTTCACCAACCATATTCAACATACATTTAATATGATGCAAGCTAAATATACCTTTTCTATGTTTTTCCTTTTATGTTTGTAACAGTTACTACGCATTTACAACTATTGACAAATCGTTTGAGCGTTCACCCCTCTGTCTGTGACTATGGACAGATGGGCTGTGCGTGTTAAAACTCACAGTTCTGGGTTTATGCCTGCAAAGTAATTTCTTTACTTCTCTCTTTATATCTTCCTTCAGGAAAGCGTAAATGAAAGGGTTAATGGCGGAGTTGGTCACCATGAGAAGACGAGAAATGAGAGTTAATTCAAAAGAAACGCTACACTTAAGTGAAAAATACTGACAAAAATGACGATAAGCGGACAGCATCCAACACAACACGAAAAATAACACGACCATTCCAAAAACCCTTGTTGCTGATCGTTCTTGGGTTACTTGACGAGGACTAAATGCCATTTGTGGCTGGGATAAGTGCTGGTGTTTAGTCAGGGCGCGAATTTGCCTGGAATGTTTTCGAGAAATGATGAAAATATGTCCGTATATTAGTAACATCACCACACAAGGCAGCAGGTTGAAGATGATTATTTGCAAAGTTCCATATATCTCGAAAGCACTCTCTCTTTTTGCTGGGGAATTTGTAAATATCCACGCGAATGGGATGAGCGAGAAGAGAATGGGTACGATCCACGAGACAGAAATCCACAGAAAAACGCGCGAGTTTGTCATGTTCTGAAAATAGGTCAGCGGCTTCACCACGGAGAGGTAGCGGTCAGCGGTCATTGCGCACATGTTGGCGATGGAAACGACCAGCAGAAGGTCGAAACCTAGTGTCAAGACTGAGAAGTTACAAGTCGTCCAAAGAGCACACGAGGTAGACACGGGAATCAAGAAAAGCCCGACAAATAGGTCCGCCCATGATAGTGACAGAATAAACCAGTTGGCTGCTTTGTGGAGCCTGTGGCACGTGACTATGACGTAAATGACAGCACCATTTCCTGCCAAAATTGTTAAACCAATCAGACCTCTTAGTACCCAGTACCACACGCCTGTTCTTGAAGCGAACTCAGATGTCGGAGCTCCTGATGTTGTTTCGTTGGATGAACTGTTTTCCATTTGAAGATCGAAAATCTTTGCCTCTAGTGAAAGAACGCCCTTTACTGTGGAAAAAGAGATATCTGTAATGAAAAGATAAAAAAATTGGAGAGACAGAACTAGATTTCTTAACACTTCCACAACAATAATCACTTGCAGTTGAAAGCTAAGGCAATAGCAAGGATATTGAGTGAGGAGTCGTTATATCGCTTGTCTGAGTTCTTAAAAATTAGCGCCTTCAGCTGTCTCTGTTTTGTCATTATTGTTAAGTTACTGTCGGAGAGTGGTCAGAAATTGCTTATGGCTATAAGAAATTGGTTCCCTGAATACTGGCCCGGCTTTTAAAAGTGAAAATTCGGAGGCACTTTCCGGAATAAGAAACATTAGACAGACATCTTCTGGATTTAATTTAAACAAATTTACGAGTGAGTTCTTTATTTTATGTGGGCTGTTTTACGAGCTGTTTCTATAATTGCTACATGGCACGTGCACATTCAATTAAGCACGTTCCTAATCGAAGGAAATGGAACAAGCGTCCTCTTGTAAAACTAGGGAGTTTTAGCAATGCCGACGGCGACGGCGGGGACGACGCCTTGTAAAAAATGAATTTATATTTTACCTTTGGATGTCGCAACTCTGTAAATCTGTTCAGTACGCCCATCGGTCTAAGAACTTGCTCAGGTTAAACATGCACCGACAGCGTTCAGTTCCAAAAGATAATACGAAATATTAGCCATTGCGGCTCGCGTTTTCCAAAATACGTAGAACTTGGTCATTTCGCGTTGTTGTTTCGCAGAGGACGGCAAAGAAATGTACAAAGATTCAGCACGCACGTGCACAGCTACTGTTTTGCTCATTAAATCTTTTGTTTGGTGACGCTCTCGTCGCCGTCGCCGTCGCGCTTTGCTAAAACTCCCTACTAAATTACGAACGAAGTACGAACGATGCCTGTGATTTGACAGTCTTACGAGTAGTTGTTCCTATGGTGTCTGCATGGCACGTGCACATTTAATTAAGCACGTTCGAGCTTAAGAAATCGAACAAAAGTTATCTTGCAAAACTGAAGAAAGCCGGATTAGTTCACAAATGTTATATTCTGCAAGAAAAACTCCTTTCCTTAATAAAGAAGTCAAAGCCAGATAATTTGTAAACATAGCACTAGAAAGTGAAATTTTTCAAGAGTTTCCTGCAGCGAGTGAGTGAGTAAACATGTCCTTAACCAACCTGAATCGTGCTTTCACACTCAGACTCACATAAAATTAGTTTCTAGCCACCCCGCTGTAGATCAAAGCTTATGACAGTCTTAGCATCAACGATATATACAGAATTCAACTTACCCGTAAAGTAGAAAAACGGTTAAGCCAAGGAGAGGTACATTTGTTCTGCTTAAAGTGCATTCGGCTGACACTTTAAGCGCTATGATAGTCGATCAATATAGCTTTGATTGCTGGCTAGCAAAAGCTCTTTGTAAATAATGTCCTTATTTAAAAGCGTCTCGTGCTGTTAATGTATTCTGATTCATGCTGAGAACGAAATTACTTCAGTACCATTCGCAGCAAATAGAAATTCACTTCCTGAGATGTTAAGGCAATTTAATCTGAGCCATTTCGAGGTAAACGTTGTGAACAAAAAACTGGCTAATTGGCTTTTTGCGCTTATGGATAAGAGTTGTAAAATTTATATGCTGGTCACGACTGCTCTATCTTGAAAAAAAATAAAATAAAAACGAACAAAAGTTAATGATCTCATACTTTGTGATATGGATCAAAAAACGTCCTGTATGCATATACATAACTTCGATTCGATTTTTGTAAATGACTTGGCAACCAATTAGGAAATCCGTCTTAACTTCGGCTTGTCAAAGCAGCACGGGGGCGTCAGAGATTGCAGGTGAGAGCAAATGTAAATAGTCAATAAACTGCTGTCAATGATGTTTTCCGCAGAATTGTGCGCATTTGAGCATAATTCAAAGATTAAATATTATCAAGCAGGATTCACTTTACCAGATTAGCGATACTCTTCTTAATCTGAGAAAAAATACCTTAGAGTTTCCTTACCCACTAATTGTCGAGTTCAACTTCGAAAGAACAACTCGAAGAGCAAATCTGCTTGGCATGTAGCAATCCTTGTCTTGCCCATTTTCAATCTCGTGGCACCGTTCAAGTGCGAGATGTGAACATGAAAAAATAAATTCCGTGCCTTGTTTATAGACCCGTCAATGATGATGAAAATGCCCCAAGTTTCGAGTCACCAACGTACAGCGCATTACTTTCGTGTGCTGGTTACGATCCTACTATTTTCCTTTGAAAAGATCAGACTAACGTAAGCAACCCCAGTATCAATTCTTTGGACAAAATTTACTTTCTGGCAGCTTACATATGCTTTTACTACACAAAATAATTTTTTTAAATGTCTTTTTAAAAGATCTAGAAGCTTTGTCTCCAACTTTTTGGAAAATCAACTTAAATATGTTTCAATTTGTTTCAATTTTAACCTTCGGTATCTTTAGTAAGACATAAGGAGTTTTTCAAAGTCATCGAAACTATGAAAGAAATTCTTTATTTGGATACGCGTGATCGATCAGTCAATAGTGATGGAAATGTGTCTGGATCTATCTGCTACTCAAGTATTTTTATTACAAGACTCATCTTCCTAAAATAACTGCACAACAAAATGGTATATATTTTTTGATATTGCGTGTGACTCGGCAAACAGGTGTGACGTTATTGCGTCCAAAAAGCTTTGGCCGACCAAATTCGCGACGTGTAAGGGAGCCTCTTCTCGCGCAAATAATCTGCCCAGAGGTCGATAAGTCAATTCATCAAGGCTGCGGATTTTGTAAGTATTACTTAATAAGCTGTTTCCTGGTGCATTTTACTGGGAGATTTCTTCAGTAGCCGCCAGGTAGTGAAGAAATGAGAAATAAATAATTAGAAAAGCTCATTTAAAAGCGGAAAAAACTACATATAGTATGGGATTACAGGAAAAACAACAAAAAATGTCATGGATATATTTAACGCTAAGAAAGCCCGATGCTTTTTTTTCTCCATAGCTTATAAATTGTTCCAAGGAGAACATATTGATCAAATGTCATTATGTTTGTTGAAGAAAACTGTGACATTCGCTTCAAGACGAAGGAGCTAAAGAAAATAAAAGAGAAACATACGTAAAATCTTTCAATTCTTTGCATTAACTCTCTCTCCAGCAGACAAACTTCCAAACTCCATATAAAGGACTATCCGAAGCAGTCCAGAGAAATTCTGTAACTAGTGGTTTCGCTGAGGACGGACGTACCGATTAAGCTAAATCCACTATAGCTAAGCAGTGAGAGCCCACCAATCTCTTTTAATCATAACAGATGAAAGCTTATGAAATGAGTTTCACAGCGAGAATAGCGGAGTTATGGAATAAAAATGGTTAGCGAGAGACAGCTGAATTAAAGTTTAGATCAATGAAAACTGTCTTCTGCCCTTTAAGCTGTTCATTAACTAGTTTTAAAAAAATTGAATTATTATTTTGTAGCGTCCAGTGTGCTTTCCTCCAACATCCCTTATCTGAGAAATCACTCCCTAGAAGGACGCGTTGTCATAAATCTCTCCTTAAAATTAGATCACGTTCGAGTCAAAACACTTACGTCAAAACAAATCGTTAACTAACAAGTTGATACGTAAGCTAACTATGCGATAATTATCAGGTTCCTGTATCGGGCCTAAGCTTCTTTATGATCTCTAAGATTTACCCATCATGACAATTTCTCATTTAAATTGTTTAGGACATGCCAAAAATACTTCAGGGCTTGGGCACGTACTGATAAAAATAATCTTCATAACAAGTGTATTTCTAACGTAGCAAGTTATTGCATGCCAACAAAACAGATTCACTTTTTGACGAGATATATTAACTTTGGCGGAGGAGGATTCGGAACATACACGATCGTCTTGTTACCTACTGAACCAAAACAAATACGTTGTGTTTTATTTTTTCAGCAGAGCAGTGTCAACCATAACAACTCAACTTCACAAAAGTGGAGAAAGAAAAAACAAATGTGGCCCGTCGATTGCTTTATTTGTACAAAATGGATGATTTATTTGAAGAAACTGTCACTATGTACTTCAAGATTTTTGTTTTGTATTGAAAAGCATAGTTCCACTTAAAAATCGAAATAAAATGGCTGACAAAAGGAGAAAACGCTAAGAAACGACAATAACCCGAGAGGAAAGCGACGAAGGTAGTAACTGTCGGTGAATGAGACGAACTTGAAAGACTAAGGCCTTTAAAGAATTTCACACGATAAAGATCTCGTCTTTTCAGAAATCAGAACGGTTTGAGTCGAGACCACGATTTACTTGTCGACGAATCACTTGATCACTTACATGAATACATTAAGGAGATAGCTAGGAAAATATCTGATCATGTAAACACATTTCAGTTTGAGGAAGTAAACCGTCGGTTAGTACAATGTAACAAAGTGCTGGCGAATGCCACACAAAAAACAATAATACACATATCACTGATTCAGTGTAGATCGTGAAAATTCGGTGCCGAACTGTGAATTTAGGAATTACTTTTCCCTAACAAGAAAAGCATATGAGCTCTTAATCCTATCGTTCTTATTTAAATTTTCTGGTGTTTTTGTTCCAACGAATTTCGCTGGTTTGAAACAGCTTTTCGTAAATGTTAGGAGAGCCCCGACAAAGCCTGATTTATCAATGTATTCGTGATAATGAGTGAGCGGCAGGTAAAATTTGTTTCCCACTAATATACAAACTCAAAAATCTTTTTATGCTTTCAAAAAGCTCCTTCTTCAAAAAGATGCAGCTATGAGTTGTGAAACTCTGCAGTCAGACCAAGGTTTGGTCAAATTTCCTCGTCTCTAAAAGCAAACTTCTTCAGTGTTGTTTGTAATAAGTTGCTATCAAGAGACCATGATCTGCACCTCATTTTCTCTTGGTTGCTATGGAATCGTGTGTCGTCATAACAATGTATAACTTAGCGCACTCTTTATAGCGTTGCAAACTGTTTTACTTATCCACTGCTGTTTGCCTTTGATTTGAATTTATCATAAATAAAAGGTTTAAACGGATAACTAAGCTTTTGCGTAATCAACTGAAAAATAAAAGAAACTGACAAGATATTCTATAATTGCTGGCACAGTTTAATTCCAAAGTTTCGAAACGTTTTATTTTGATTCATTTGGAAGCCCGATTTTAGCAAAAAAAAAAAAAAGAAAAAAAAACATTTCCGTCAACTTTTTGAGCCTCCCAATTTCTTCAATCATGCAGGTTCATTCCTTTAGGTTGTTCGAAAATCAGCATTGCACTGTATGCATGGTTACATAAGGCCGGCATGAATATCACATATTAAAACATAGATGGGACCCTACGCGCGCTCTGATTGGTCAAAAATCCATGTTTTATCAGAGTATAAAACATAGAAAAAGCGTGTTTTATTTTACTCGAGAAATGTTGAAAACACTCGCATGCGGCTCGTGTTTTCCACATTTCCCTCGTGTTCTCAAATGACCATCGTGTTTTATCACAGTGTAATACACGGCTTAGGCTTCTTTATTTGTTAAATAAATCCTAAAAAAGCAATCGTATTGCCAGCACGAGCCAGAGTGAGCTCTATTTCAAGACATTGTAAGTCCACCAAGACACAAGACTTAATAATGTATATCTTAAGAGGATAGGAAGACGTGTGACCGATTTCCCACGGCAGATCAAACACATTTTCAGGCTTGGATGAGATTATTACGTGTGTTAGTTTGGAATCAGCCAAACAAACTTTCTTTTCAAATGGTAGAACAGAGAATTAAATCTGAAGTGCAAATTAAAGTGCTATGTGAAACCCATGAAAGACCCACTGGGTGTTAGCCCTAGTAAAGGGAATCAGGGAACCACACGAGGTAAAGAAAAACTCTGAAGTGTAAATTAAATGAAGTGTTAATTCTCTGTTCTACCATTTGTGTACATAGTGCTACGCGGCATAACATTCATATGTACCCTTACTTTCTCTTCGCCGCGATTCACCACCTAAATCGTCCCCGACTTTCTATGTCCGACCTCGTAGCTCAGTCGGCAGAGTAACACTAGATCTAATCCGGAGGTCGTGGGTTCGATTCCCACCGAGGTCAAAATAATTTTTTCTTTACCTCGTGTGGTTCCATGATTCCCTAACGCCCAGTGGGTTTTTCATGAGTTTCACATAGCACTTTAATTTACACTTCACAGTTAATTCTCTGTTGTACCATTTGTGTTCATAGTGCTACGCGGCACAACATTCATCAGTCTTTTCAAATGTTTTGCTAGCTAAGTCTTTTAAGAAAAAAATAACTAAAAACGGCACTTCTAAAAAGTGATATTTGTCATAGACATCAACTAGAAAAGAAAAAAACCTTGTTGCTAGGATCATTTGTTCGATATGATACTTTTCTCTCCTTTAGCTTTCACGGGTAATGTAGTAGTTTTCTGAACTTTGAGAGACACAGGCCTATAACTTACAAAAACTGTTAATTATGTTATACAGATATTATTAGCTCGTTTTTGCATTTGGATGGTAGTGAAACCTAATAAATATGATTATCGTGGATTTAATGTTGTATATTGAAAACCATGAGGCTTGTGTAAATATACAGGATTAGAACAAAACGCGCTTTTAGATAGAAAAATAAAATACTGCTTCCAAGCGGAATTCCAAGTGGACTCAAAAAATGTGCATCTGTGAACTCAGTTATGGCAAAATGGGAACAGACTGGATTATTATCTCCTCCTGATCTTTCATTTTAGGCTGTGATGTTTACCCTCGCGAAGCTTTAAAAATTCCCTAGACCCCTGTCATATATACAACAACGGATGCAAAATAAACGATATCGCTTGACCAATTCAAAAAAACTGTCACGAAAGGAAATCGACTGAGATCCTATGAAAAGTTTGGGAAACTGTTTCTTACCTGAATCGACGGACGCTTGAGAGGGAAGGCTGATTAGTTCAATAAATTTGTCCACTTTACCGGCCCTTAAGTAAACCGTGCAGTTTATTGCAGCTGCATCGAATGGTAAAGCGATCCCTAATTTGAAATGCAACCGACATGGCTTGACAGTCTTGACAGAACTTATGATAGGCAGTTGACATGAGTGGTTTTCATCTGCATGTAGCGAATCAGCTAGCAAAGTCTGTGATTAAGATTTTTCAGTCTTTGCATGGGTCACATAATTGAGAGGGATCACTTTGCATATCCTGTATACTTTTTCGCGCTCAAAAAAGTGCATTTTGCAGTTTACCTGCATTTTTAATGTTTGGTAAATTTTGGCCATGCGGATAAAGGAAATTATTGAGTTCAATGTGACTATGATTAGTTAAAGTGATAAATAAATAATAGCCTCCGATCCATTTGGCGCGAAAATATGCCAGGATATTTGTCCGCGGACATTATCTGTTCCGAGAGGGCAACAGTTTTGCGAGAGATGTTTTCGCGCCAATTAAGGGCTATTGTGTTTATTATCATTCAAATATTTTTCGCAACACACGCAATTTTGAAAATCGTTAATATATACATAAACAATGGCCTCCGTTTGGCACGAAAATATGCTAAGATATTTGTTCGCGAGCATTGTCTGTTCCGAGAAGCGAACAGTTTTCCGAGAGCGTAGCTCGAGCAAAACTGTGAGCTTCGAGGAACAGATAATGTGCAAGGACAAATATCCGAGCACATTTTCGCCGCAAATGGTGGCTATCGTGTTTATCATGACTCAGCAAACAGGTGTGACGTTACTGCGTGGCCGGTCAAATTCGCCTGAATTAACTTTCGCGACGTGTAAGCGAGCCTCTTCTCGCACAGATTAACTGAACTGCCCCGAAGTCGATAAGTAAATTCATTAAGGCTGCGGATTTTGTAAGTATTACTTAATCTGAGGCTGTTTCCTAGAAGTGAGAAATGAGTAATTAGAAAAGCTCATTTAAAGGGAAAAACGACATATAGTATGGGATTACAGGAAAAGCAACAAAAAATGTCATGGATATATTTAACGCTGAGAAAGCCCTATGCGGTGTTTTTTTCCTCTATAGGTTATAAATTGTTCCAAGGAAAAAATATATTGATCAGTTGTCATTATGTTTGTTGAAAAAAAAACATTCGCTTCAAGACGAAGGAGCTAGAGAAAATAAACAGAAACATACGTAAAATCTTTCAAATTCGTTGCATTAACTCTCTCTCCAGCAGACAAATTCCATATAAAAGATTAACCGAAGTAGTCCAGAGAAATTCTGTAACTAGCGGTTTCGCTGAAGACGGACGTAACGGTTAAGCTAAATCCACCATAGTGAGAACCCACCAATCTCTTTTAATCGTAACCGACAAATGAAAGCTTATGAAATAAGTTTCACAGCGAAAGCAGAGTTATGGAACAGCGAAGGTTAGCGAGTGACAGCTGAATTAAGGTTTAGATCAATGAAAACTGTCTTCTACCCTGTCACGTTAGGATGTTATGCGTGACACGCATGCTCATTTAACTTGAAGACATTGAACTTTGGAATCGCGCGCGGGCTAGCCGCTTCAGAAACTTGCTCTCTTGACATGGTGTCATCAGTGGAATGGATGAATCTCCAGCAGAACTACTTATGAGCAGAAAGCTTAGAACAAGACTGCCAACTTCCAAGAGCCTCCTACAACCCCAGCCTAGGTCTACCTCTCAGATTCGGCACAATTTGCTGACACGTCAACAACTTGCTCTCTTGACATACCCTTTATGCTGTTCATTAACGTTTTAAAAAATGAATTTCCAACGTCCACTGCATGTGTTTTGTTTGCTCCAACATCAATTATCTGGATAATCACTCCCGAGAGTGTCGACGCGTTGTCATAAATCTCTCCTTAAAATTAGATCACATTCGAGTCAAAACACTCACGTCAAAAAAATCGTTAACAAACAAGTTGATACGTAAGCTAACTATGCGATAATTATCAAGTTCCTGTATACCTAAGCTTCTTTATGGTTTCTACGATTTACCCACCATGACAATACTTCAATGCTTGGCCACGTACTAATAAAAATGTTCTTCATAACAAGCGTATTTCTGACGGAGCAAGTTATAGCATGCCAACAAAACAGATTCACTTTTTCGACGAGATAAATTAAATTGAAAAATTATCGTGTTTCTGTTTTTTTTTGGCGAAGGGGGGGGGGGGGGGGGGGGGGGGAGGATTCCGAACATACACGATCGTCTTGTTACCTATTGAACCAAACCAAATACGTTGTGTTTTATTTTTCAGCAGAGCAGTGTCAACCATAACAACTCAACTTCAAGAAAGTGGAGAAAGAAAAAAACAAGTGTGGCCCGTCGATGGCTTTATTTGTACAAAATTGAAGAAACTGTCACGATTTACTTCAAGATTTTCTTAAAAGGATAGTTCCACTTAAAAATCAAAATAAATTGGCTGACAAAAGCAGAAAAACGCTAAAAAACGACAGTAACCCCAGAGGAAAGCGACGATGGCAGTAACTGCATGTCGGTGAATGAGACGAACTTGAAAGACTAAGTCCGTTTAAGAATTTCACACGATAAAGATCTCGTCTTTTCAGAAATCAGAACCGTTTGAGTCGAGACCACGATTTGCTGTCGACAAATCACTTTATCACTTTCATGAATATATACATGTAGGGGAATAGCTAGGAAAATCCGCACTGATCATGTAAACACATTTCAGTTTGAGGAAGTAAACCGTCCGTTAGTACAATGTAACAAAGTGCTGGCGAATGCCACACTATTAACAGCAATACGTATATCACTGACTTGTAGTTCGTGAAAAGTCGCTGCCAAACTGTGAATTTCGAGATTACTTTTCCCTAATGAGAAAAGCATATAAGCTCTTAATCCTATCGCTCTTATGTAAATTTTCTGGTGTTTTTGTTGCGACGAATTTCGCTGGTTAGAAAAAAACTTTTCCTTAGTGTCAGGAGAACCCCGACAAAGACTGATTTATCAATGTATCGGTGATGATGAGAAAGCGGCAAGAAAAATTTGTTTCCCACTAATATACAAACTCAAACATCTTTTTATGCTTTCAGTTTCGAAAGGCTCCTTCTTCAAAAGAGTTCAGTTATAATTTGTGAAACTTTACAGTAAGACCACGGTTTGCGTGTCAAATCACCTCATCAGTCTTAAAAAAAAATTCTTCAGTGTTGTTTGTACTCGATTTTGAAATGGCCATGGAATCGTGTGTCGTCATCACAGTGTATAATCTTGCGCAATTTTCATAGGGTTGCAAACTGTTTTACTTATCCACTGCTGTTTGCCTTTGATTTGAATTTATCATAGATAAAAGGTTTAAACGGATAACTAAGCTTTTGCGTAATCACCTGAAAAGAAAAGAAACTGACAAGATATTCTATAGTTGCTGGCACAGTTGAATCCCAAAGTTTCGAAACCTTGATTTTGATTCATTTGCAAGATTTTCTGAGGAAAAAAAAAACATTTCCGTCAACTTTTTGAACCTCACGATTTCTCCAATATCAGTTTCATTCCTATAGGTGGCTCGAAAATCAGCACTGCACCGTATGTATTGTTACATAAGGCCGGCATGAATGTCGCATGATAAGTCATAAAAAAGCAATCGTATTGCCAGCACGAGCAAAGAGTGAGCTATTCCAAGACCAACAGACGGATAAATAATAATGTTTACTCTTAAGAGGATAGGAAGACATGTGACCAATTTCCCACGGCAGATCAAACACATTTTCAGGCTTGGATGAGATTATTGCGTGTGTTAGTTTGAAAATTCAGGCAAACAAACTTTCCCTTGAAATGTTTTGCTAGTTTTTTTTTAAGAAATAAAAAAGCTTAAAAAACCAAAAACGACACTTCTAAAAAGTGGTATTTTTCATAGACATCAACTAGAAAAGAAAAAACCTTGTTGCTAGGATCATTCGTTCGATATGATACTTTTCTCTCCTTAAGCTTTCACGGGTAATGCAGTAGTTTTCTGAACTTTGAGAGACATACGTCTAGAATTTGCAAAAACTGTTACTTATATAATACAAATAGCCGTAGCTCGTTTTTGAATAGTAGTGAAACCTGATATCTTGATATGATTATGGATTTAATGTTGTACAGTCAACTCTCTCGTAAGCGGACACCCTCGGGAATTGAAAAACGTGTCCGTTAGTAGAGCTGTCCGCTTACGAGAATTATTCCCGTAAGCGGACACCAAAGAAAAATAGGGTGGATGTCCGGGTGTTAATTGTGTTTTATTGCGTAGACAAAAATAGCAACTGAAGATATAAAGCGAAACTCTTTATTGATGTAAAAAGCGATCCCCGCTGTTCTGTTGCTCTGTTAAAGGTCATATTTTTGTTGATTTATTGCAAATTAAAGACAAATTTCATTGCCAAGAGTCAATTACGTACATGGTGTGTCCGCTTACGAGAGAGCGTAAACAAAAGAAAAATCCAATTTTCATTTTCAAAAGTGTCCGCGTCCGCATATGAGAGAGTGTCCGTTTACGGGAATGTGTAAATAGAAAGTTTGACTGAGAGGTAAAAACGGGGATTTAAAAAGCCGTCCGTAAGTAGAGCTGTCCGCTTACGAGAGTGTCCGTTAGCGGAGAGTTGACTGTATATTGAAAATCATGAGGCTTGTGTAAATATACAGGATAATAACAAAACGCGCTTTTAGATAGAAAAATAAAATACTGCCTCCAAGCGGACTTAAAGTATATCATTAAATGAAAGTTTTGTCGTAAGCAAAACTGCAAGTAACTAAAATAGTCAAAAAGTGCATCTGTCAACTCAATTATGGGAAAATGGGAACAGACTGGATTATTATTTCCTCCTGATTATCCAGTTTAGGCTGTGATGTTTACCCTCGCCGAAGATTTAAAAATTGCCGAGAACTCTGTTATATATACAACAACGGACGCTAAGCAAAAGATATCGCTTGACCAATTCAAAGAACTGTCAGAAAAGGAAATCGACTGAGATCCTATGAAAACTTTGGAAAACTCAGTGTTTCTTACCTGAATCGGCGGATGCTTGAGAGGGAAGGCTGATGAAAACTTTGGAAAACTGTTTCTTACCTGAATCGGTGGACGCTTGAGAGGGAAGACTGATCAGTTAAATTTGTCCACTTTACCGGCCCTTAAGTAAACCGTGCAGTTTATTGCAGCTGCATCAAATGGTAAAGCGATCCCTAATTTGAAATGCAACCGACATGGCTTGACAGTCTTGACAGAACTTATGATAGGCAGTTGACATAAGGGGCTTTCATCTGCATGTAGCGAATCAGCTTGCAAAGTCTATGACAAAGATTTTTCAGTCTTTGCGTCACGTGTTTGAGAGGGATCACTTTGCACATCCTGTACAGTTTTTCGCGCTCAAAAAAGTGCATTTTGCAGTTTACCTGCATTTTTAATGAGAAATAGCACACAAACTGCAGTTACAAACATGACAATAAAACGCATGTTGGAAAACAAAATTATTTAACTTTAACTTGACGTTTCGTATGTTTCTACATACATCTTCAGAAGTGACCGTTAGTAATACGAGTAGCAACTAAGTTTAAATTTTAGATAAGTAACTAAGTAACAATAACAATGACAAAAGCTGAGCACAAAAAATATTTGCATACAAAAGATGCAAACTAATAGAGGTAAAGCTTTTCGCTGCTTACATTATCGTTTAGGGTCGGTTTGAGTTCTTGAATTAGAAGAGTCTCCACTGCAAGATAAAGGAGAGGAGGAGGAATTTTCGGCACGTGACGTGTTTAGACCAATCGTGCGAGCAAAAATATTAAACGGATTATAATGCGTATTGTTATATAGCTGGCGTTTTCCCTTCTACAGCGCGCCCATTCATTGGTTAGTTTCATGGTCACATGACATCTAGCAATGAAAATGTTTACCACCAAATATTAAATGCCATGAATGGACAACATTGCGGAAACTATGACGTCAAAAGGGAAACAGTTCACTGTTACCCGCGAAATGTTGACTGCTGTTGCAGCGTGCAGTTAAAAGTAGCTTGATGTTGTCGCTGAAAATTTGCTGTTGTTTTAATTTGATACATAACAGTTCGAATCTCAATGTGAAACATTGAACTTCTCAGGAAACAAAATTCAAGTTCCTCTTATGGAACCAGTCATTTTCGCTCGCGCACGATTGTTTTAAAACGCGTCAAATAATCTTTAGCTGAAACCGGTGATATTCCCCAGTTTTCAAAACCTCGCGTGTTACGAAAAACGTTTGAAGGATAATAAGCACAATGGCCTTTATTTGGGGCGAGAATATGCTCGGATATTTGTAGGTAATACGTCTGTTTGCATCCTAGATGACAACTATTTACATTTTCGTTGTAGTGAAAGATACAATTTCCAATTTCGCCTCCGGCGGGTCTTCTCTGTTTCCGTGACACCATCCAGTTTCCGTAATTGCAAATTTACCTGTGTACATATGGTTTGCCCGTAACTTAATGACGCTTAGAAACTTTAAAAAAGTGATCACCGTGAACTCTGCAGAACACCTTATAGATTGGTATAGATTCATCAAACCTTTATTGTCTCACGCCCATTCATCTACGTGAAACATCATTACAAGGTTTGAAAAGTGACTAAGGTCGTTAACAAGGCCCAGCAATTAACATTTCAGAAAAGACAATGAGATGGAATCTTGGAGCCCACAACGATATTATTGCTTCCACACAAAAACTTTTCAAATTGCCTGGGTACGAGATTTTTAACATAGTATTTTTTCTTTTGTCATTAGTTTTTTATAGCTCATTATTTGTAACAAGTTACACGTTCACGTTTAAACGAGCTCTCTCAGCTCTTAGGTGATACGAGGATAAATAAAGTTATTATGCTTCTTCTCTTCTTCTTCCCTAGCCGGTAATTGATAAAAAAAAACTACATATCGGGTTTTCATTGTAAATGATCATGGCTATGTTTCAGTTTTGCTCGTTGCAATCTCTTTACTTCTGCCCCCTGAAACAGGTCAATAGAACTGAATATCACCACTACACGCACATCAAAATGCAAGCCAAATCTTGCTCGAGTTGCCACTCTCAGTGGCAACATATTAATATTCTACGGGTTAGAATAAAATTACTTAGTAATTTGAACCCATGATGTATCATCGAATCTATGATTCTAGGAGAGCCAATTACCCTAAAGGTAACAACTTAGCTTATAAGAACTCCTTGCCAGAAAACATGAAGTCCAGCTATTTCTTATATTAGCTTGCGAGAAGCTAAGGCTCAAGTTTAGCACACGCGCGAGTGGCAAGCGACGAAGCATCTTCGCCAGACTCCTCTCCGTTCTAAGTAAGTAAACGTAAGTAAAATCCTT
>JAHPZR010000944.1:12500-25400 GCA_019787425.1 Platygyra sinensis | reverse complement strand
CCTTATTACATTTATTTTAAAGTTCAAAACCATCGGGGACGACTTTTTTCCAGTTTTTCTCAATTTGTATGAAAATGCCATCAATTTATATAATGGACATTCAGATAATTCTTCTTAGTTTAAGTTACGTGGCCGTGAGTTTACCCGTGAAAGGTTGAGTTGCTCTGTCCATTTAAGTTTAAAGCTCGTGACGTGGCCCCTTTCGGCAGAAATTTACGGAAGCGTTTGTTGCTCTGATTCAGGGGCTCTGATTCACAATTTTCCACATACTAACTGTACACTTCACTGTGCTACCTATAAGTTGTACGTAGTGGTATCTGATTCTTGTCCAGTTTAGAGATGTAATTTTATCACAACAGTGCCTGAAGTGCTGCCCCTGTTTCCTTCTATCCCTAACAGTCAACCTTTCCTGATAACAGTTTTTTTGTAATATTTTGAAACTGATTTAGTGTTCTCTGGGTCCCTGGACGTGAAATTAAGTTTGTTTGACAAAATATCTTATTATGGCTCAATTTTAGGTTTATTTTGCCATTGGTAAAATTATGGAATGATTCAATTTAAATGGTAATCATTTTGATTATATAATGATTCAGTTTAAAGGTACAATCATTTTGATTATGTAACGTTTCGCAATTTAAATGTACAATCATTTACATTATGTTATGATTGAGATTTTAACGTACAATTTTTAGAGTATGTTGTACTGGTTGAATTTAAATTTGTAATCATGTTAGAGTTGTAATGGTTCATTTAAATATGCAATCATCGTTTCCATTTTGTGACGGCCTCAGTTATATGCACGATCTTATCATTTATATTGTGTAATGGTTAAATTTAAAAAAAAATTAGTTTAACGATTTTCGTCTCGTAGTATTCAGTTATGGCATACAGTGATTCTATTTATGGTTTGTAATAGTTTATTATAAATTATGTGAATGAATCTATGTCAAAATTTAATCATAAAGTCTCAATTTATTTTATAACGTTCTGTAGTCGTATTTGAAAATTTCTCAAATCACCATAAGGTATTTAAATTAATCGCTAAGTACCTCAAGCCAAGTAGGCCCTTTATTGGTAGCCTATATTCGTGTAACGTATTTGTAACGAAAACCTAAGGAATGTTTCTTAAGTTTCTTTCTCCTGTTCAATGATTGTTATTCCTGTTTTGCTTGGTTTCTCTGAAACCGAGCGATTTGAACAATAGCCTGGCGTTTGGTCGCGAAAATATGCCGAGATTTTTTTCTGCAGACATTACCTGTTCTGAGGAGGTGAACAGTTCTCCAGGAGCGTAAAAGCCTGAATGCAGGCTATTGCCTTCTGTTATCCTTCAAATAGTTTTTTCTCGGCACGGACGTAGTTTTGAACAGTGAGGATATCTTCACTGTGGATATTCCACTGTTTCTAACTTCGGCTGTGGCAAATTTTGGTCACGTAGTGAAGAGTTTAGACCAATCGCTGCGCGAACGAAAATATTTGACAGATTATAAACATGATTAGATTAAAAAACGGGTTATTTTTTTTCTTACCAAACCCGTCGTGACTTTTGTAAAAATGTTATGATTGTGTCATGTTTGCAGTTTAAAGGACAAGTATCTACCTCGCTGGCCTTGTTCTGCGATATGCTGTTTTAAAAATCTGTTATAAAGCCCCGTCCGTGCATAGATTTGATCAAATCAACACCGGAAATTGGAAGCCGTCAGTTGTTGGTTTTTGCTTGTGTCCTGTTATTGATCATGAATTTCATTCAAAACATTGTCAAAGTAGCTGTAGGGCCACGAGGGTGAAACATTATTGGAAGAAAAAGAGCAGAAAGATAAGTTTCCGGTACAACACTGTTATGATAGACACGAAACTGCCCTGTGTGAAGTTTTAAGTCTGTTTCGTTATGGTACTGCAGCTTGTGTAACTAATATCTTCGACGGCCCCTGACGAGAATTAACAGTCCCACAAAAGCCAGGTTTTCCATATGTCTGGTAAAACCCCAGGCGATCGGACGATTTTACTTTTTGCGACCATCCCCACATTTTGCCTGATATAATTGGATATTCGCCCAGTGGTCGTGGTCTGTAGCCTGAATTTCAGCCGTCTCTCCTCTCGCTAAGTCTCGGGAGAGAGACGTCTGAAAGCACTGGGCGATTAATGCTGTCCGGTGACGTCACGAGTGAAATGTGGTAATTTATGAAATTTCATCACACGCACCTTCAGGCGCAAAAAAAAACAAGTCTAGACACAACCGTTTTTATTTTAAGTTTTGTGACGGTGAGCGAGTGCCGAAGCTTGTGTAGACCTGGATCAGTAAAATTCTTTTGAGAGTAATTGATAACCAGTAAGCTGATCCTAACGGCAAGGAGAAGAGGAAGAAACAGAATTAAGATATAAAATAAAGAGTAAAATATTGCCGATATTTCGGTTTGTAAGACAAACCTTCTACGGGGGCTAGAAGAAAATGAATACATAGATAAATGACCGTTACATTTAAAATACAGCATAACAGAATATGATAGGCTAACATATAAGCTAAATTTAACTGTTGAGTTCATTGCGTCTGTTATATACCATTGGGCTCAAGTGTCATCGCCTTATCTATAAGGTGTGCTTCGCGTGCTTTTCTAACAGAGTCACGATTGCTTTGAATACGTTCCAAGGGGATGAGACGAATATCGTTGATCGAGTGGCCAGGCTGGTTAAAATGTGTGAAAATCCTTACAAATTAAAATGTGTGTCTTACAAACCGAAAAATCGGGCAAATATATTTTACTCTTTATTTTATATCTTAATTCTGTTTCTTACTCTACTCCTTGCCGTTAGGATCAGCTTACTGTTTATCAATAGTCCAGTTTCGAATTCGTCATGGCCGCTGAATAAAAGCACTGACAACGCATTTGTACACGGTTAGCCTCGACCTGACAAAAAAAAAAAATTCATAAATACCTGCGGGAAGGTGCCAACAAATTTGAAAACTAAACAATACACAGAGCTGTAAACAGGTCGCTGGAATTTGTGAATATTTTACTTTAGGTCGAGGCTAACCCTGTACAAATGCTTTGTCAGTGCTTTTATTCGGCGGTCATGCCGAAATCGAAACTGTACTATTAGTCTTATAAACTTTACCCGATTGAAATCTGTCTGTACCTTTTCTCTCCTTTGGCTTCCCTTTGAGTGAGAATTTATGCACAGCTTTAAGCCGTTTTTGTGATATTTCTGTTTACTGTCATCGTCATCATTATCATCATCATCATCTATTTGCCACATAGCAATTGTCCAAACTGCTTATGGCCTCTACCTATAATTGCCTAATACCACATGACTAGCCCGTTTTAAGCACTCGATCTTAGAGATAAACATCGAAAATAGCACGAGCACCCACAAGCACTCTGAAACGCGTCCCGTTAAGTCTGCTGCAATGAGGCCATGCCACGTTGCTTAGCAGCCGTTGGGCCTTTTCCTAAACACTTTATAATAACGTCAGCAGGGTTACACAACAGCAGAATGAAATTCGTTTGCAGGGTCCCTACTTTGGCTCGTTCCTATCCGCCACGGAAGACTATGCCCTGAGACCAACATTGTCACAGATTCAACATTTTTTCTATGTGGCAAGCTAGTCAAAATAAGAGATTTCGAACTGGCTCCTGAGAGGTGCGAATTTTGAAATAGAGACTGGTGATAAAGACCACTAACAGTTAGCTTTGACGAATACTAATTCAAAACAATGTAAAATGATGACACATATTCCTTTTGCTCCATGTCTGACGGACGATTTCAATAAAACATTCAAAGAGGAACTCAAAAAAGGCAAAATATGCTATTTGCACAAGGTTTACCAACAAGGATGCATTAATTTGTTAGCAGATTCAGTTTAACTGAGTTATTATAAAAAATGTGATAGTTATTGAATTGACTTGGAAAATATCGGTTCTAGCTCCCCTAATAAGAAACTGACGTTAGTTCAATAAGGTTTAATTTAATATCTATATTAGTAATAGGAGTAATTTTTCACTGGCTGAGAATGTGAATTTTTTTTTTCTCACACATCACTGGAGCCTGGGTATAGGTCATGTGACCTATGGGGCGGACCTGTAGTTGGTTTTGTTGCATGCACCATTGCCGACTTTCCCGCCCACTCACCCAAAGATTTCAAGTTTTTATAGAATACCAGTATAATGTAGAATCACTGAACTTTTTTCGCTATTTCCAGTCTTAGTCCTGAATGATATTTGTATTAGCTTTGATTTTCCACTAAAGATCAGGTAGGCGGCGGTCAGCTTGACTTGGCTACCAGTGGTGCGTGATAATGGAGTATTAACATCTAGATGTAGACAGTATTGTCATACATAAGAGTAAAAAAAAATTTAAAAAACCAATCAATTTGTAAAATATAAGCTACAGAGGCCACGTTACAATAATAGCTCCGTAATATCTATATAAAGTTAAAATGTAATAATATATATTATCTACACGTGTATAGTTTAAAACTATAATTTTCAAATTCCATAAAAATATGTTAAACAATTGAATTCAATTAGTAAAATATAGAACGTAATTTGAGTATTGACCGTGCCTAAATTCACAATTAAGCCGTCAGAAGTCTTGTCAGCCGTTATTAAGTCACTGACCTGACATCGCCAGCTTTATGGCGAATACCGAAATACCTAACCGCATCTTCTTGGATCACTTCAGCAGCTTATCAGCAAATCGGTCATGCGGATAGAAATAGAACCACCAACTAGATCGACGGATTAACTGCGAGCTATGAGCGTACCAAAAAGGTCTGATTAGGTAGGAATATTAACTACACAAATATAGTTTTTTTTCATTTTCTTGCACACGTATACTTGTCTATCAATTATCACATAGCTAACCATCGTTTCAGCAAATTCAAATCTATCTCGTAACAATGCCTACACAATTCAAGGCTAGTCTTGTTCATTTAGCATGTGATCTGTACCCTGAGGATAGTCCAAAATTACTTGAAGTACGCTCTATTCATCCTTGATTTTCTTGAATTCCCATCCTCCCTCTCCGTCCAGTTTCAAAATAAAATCGTGGAGCTAAAAGAGAGAAAATGAGAAATGAACGTTAACATTTGTATATACTTATTCTAAGTTCAGTAATGTCGTTCACTTTCTTGTCTTTCAGTTTTCTCGGAGTAGTTGTTAATTTGCGGGCAATATTCACATCTTAGCAATGCCCAATCAGAGACTCGGCCCAGTCTACATGGATATCTGTAAAATGACGTATGAACTAATTAAGTACGTTTTTAGATTGGCCATGGGAGATCTAAGTTCCAGATCACTTGGACGTCTTTCAGGTGGAAGAACTGATAATAAAAGAAGCGATTAAGATTGTAAACCTTAGCTGTCACACGAGTAACATACCTCTCTCAGTGACTTTCTATGGCCGACACTAACGACTGTAATACCAAGCTGTTTACAGGTGGAGTACAATTTAGTCTCCGAGGCCCCATCTAAGGCGCTGGTAGCTTCATCAAGAACTGAGGAGAAGAAATAAATCGAAAATACCAAATTAAAGTGACTGCAATTTCTGTCAATTGTTCCCAAAGAAGCGTGGCTACGTACGTGCTACTAAAGGTCGATGAAAGAGCAAACGAGCGAAAGACAGCCTCTGCATCTCTCCAGGGGACAACATGTCCTCCCTATATCAAACAAATAAAAACAACTTTATAAAAACAAGTAAAATAATGTATATAGACAGCTACTTGAGCCTGTCAGTGAGAATTTTTTGAGGTAGGAGGCAGTGCAGCCCTCCAGAAGGTTATACCCGCCACATCGCTCACAGGGAACAGTCATTGGAGACTCTGCAGCTAATGATCATCAAGGTGGACTGATTTTACAGACAATTTACCCTTTCCTCGAATCTTAACCTGCGATCAGGCGTCCTTTTTTTTCGTGGCGGAAAGTAACGCCTGATACAATTACTTGACTATTCGCCTGCCGCCCCCTAATTAAAATATCTGTCAGCGATAATGTCGGCGATGCCATCAGATAATGAATCAATCGGAATTACCGGAAGTCGCTTCGTTGGCGGGAATTACACAAGGCGCGAACAGCGTGAGAATTTACATACAGTATTTGTACAGTACGGCGGAGCAAAATATGGTTAATTTTGTAAAACGCATCCTCCTGCTTCGTTCGTAAATGAGTAAGTTTCAGGAGTAGAACAGGAAATGCTATCCTTGTGCGTCTAGTGTGTCAATTGGTAAAGGTACCGTTCCTCTTTGTAAGCCAACAAACAGCAACGATGGTTATTGATGTGGCGTTGGCTGTACTGCCCATATGAAACAAAGCTTTTGGAATTAACTGATATATAACGCTCTTGTCGAATTCCGTCGGTTGCACGGCCAAACCATATCTCCCATGGCATACGATTTTATGAAAGCATTATATTTGTTCATCTTTGAGAGTTTTGTGAACAAAACTCTTAAGGTAATTCCTTAGTATTGCATTGCGCATCCCTACTGCGCACGATTTTTGCGTCATCAGCGCGCGCACACGAGCACGTGCACGTGCAAAACGTAAGAGATTTCCCTGAAACTAAGCTCGATAACGGAATAAATTCTCCTTTTTCTCATAAACGAGCACGGTGACCCCCGATTTTTCTTTTAGGTATTTGCTAAGAACGGTCTAATGAAAAACATATTTGAAAAGGAAAAAAAGTTTGATAGTAGAACATGATGTTTTTTGGAAAATAGTTCCCAACTGGGTGTATTTTGACCAAGGCGAGGACTTCAAGTTAACCACGGAACTATCCGAAAAAGTGCAATATTCCCGCAACCAGGCAATCAAAAACGGCTTAAATGAAGCAATACTGCTTATTTCAATAAATGAAGCTTTACTTTCAAGACAAAACTTTGTTCCTTTCAAGTAACCAAGATTTAATTCTGTATGAAGGTGATTCGAACTTTTAACTCGCAACCAGTAAAAATACTCCATTTTAAGAACTTGCTGACGCGTAAACAAGCACGGTGACCCCACTTTTTTATTGCATTTTTATAATGTTCATACCATGAATGTTCATTACGCCAAGTTTCAAAAAAAGTTTGATAGTAGAGCAATTTCAAGGGAATTACCTTAAGAGAAGCATTTAAAGCTGACAAAAACTCGCGCTCTTCGCTCGCCTCGTCAGACGCCATCAGCTCGCGCCATTTCTTTCACCGGAAATCACAATGCCACACAGGTGACCGATCATAGCTTAGTTCTTAGTAATTACCTTTTTGCTTCTTGACCAATCAGAGAAAAGTCCAGATTCTGGACTAGCAACAGACAAATAGTCAAGTAATTGTATCAGGCGTACCTTCCCGCCGCGAAAAAGAGAGAACGCCTGATCGCAGGTTACTTGAATTTGAACCAGCTCACGTTTTCCATGCATGAGGGATTGCTCTTGTTTGAAAGGCTGTTGATGCCAACTGGTGTGTTCTTTCAGTCAGTGTGTTTGACCACTAGCGATGGTCAATTTAAGCACGTAGAGCCTCAAGTTTGCTCAACCAAAAAAACAAACCTGTCTTTTTCAACATCGTTGAGGAAGGTAGGTGCATCGAAAGACGTTTCATCCAGTCGTGCGATTTAAATTTGTCCGTCTTAGATCCAAGAAATCAGAAAAAATTGTCTATTTTGTAAGCCTTCACGATTTCTACATGGAGGCCACACGATTCCTAACTTTTCTGTTGTGAGGATTTGTGAGGCAAAACTGCAAGATACCGTAGGTCTTCTGTACTCACCAATTAGAATCCAAAGGGTTATCAAGGCCACCAACTCGGGTACACAGAGTTGACTGAAAAAAAAAGAGACAAAAACAGACAAAATAGCGTGATAAACATGATACTGAATACAATCAAATGAACTTCTGAAGAACGGCGTAAAATAACAAGAACGCATTTGGACAACCTCGGGACCAGAGAGACTGGGAGCAAGCTATCAGACAAATTGAAACAAGGATTAGTGTCCTGTTACGAGAGGTCTCAGCCTTAAATGTCAATCATGTCATGCCCTCAGCCTATTCGCCGCCCGGGGATTAGGCTGAGCGCGGTCCGAGATGAATGACATTTTAGGCTAAGGGAGGTCTCTGTTTACGGAAATCTAACAATGTTTGAATGTAGCGAAGTAAAAGCTGGATTAAAAAACGAAGCACAAGGCACTTACGAGTCCAACAGTGTCCAGAAGCTCAAGAATTTTCTCATTTTCACTCCCTCCTGTGGACGGAATAGAAACATCGAAGTTTACTAGAATAGTCTAAAACACAGTTTTCGCGCGCGCTCATGCTAACGCAATTCAGCGCGCGCACAAGTATTGCATAAAAACAAGCGTGGCATCAATACAGCGATCATTTTATTTGCTCAATGCCCGTGCTGTCTGTACTATTTCTCTTCACAAATGAACGCTGTATTGATGGTTTTACTCTTTTATTACAGAGGTATGTAAGAAAAAGTAACGATGCAAAGAAACCAGCAATTCTCAGCTTTTGTTTGTTACCGAAGGAACCCAGTTAAATGCAGCGCATGCGTAGTAAGTCGAAAAAATTTCGATTGAGTAAAAAGTTGACTTTCGGAGATACGCCTATTTCTCGAGAACCACTCATTAGAATTTCACGAAATTTAGAGCGAAAATACTTTAGGAAATAAGTAACTGGAGGATTCAAAACAATTAAAATTTAACAAAGGAAATTCAAGATATGCCAGTGAACCTTCAACGAGGGATAATTAAAGATCTGTTTGTTAAATTATTATTAAAATAGCGCTGACATGTGAGTATCGTTACAAGCTTGTTGCATGCAAATTATAAAGAAAATCTAATGACTAGATTTTCTGCAAATAAACAAAACCGATTTTAAACGCCTGTTTATAATTAATCATGTTGCCATGGCAACGGCACATACGACAGTTTAATTATCAAAAAGTTGAAGTTTGTGTTGTTAACTTGCTTGCTGCCATTTTTGGCGACCAAAGGATCAAGGGTTTTAGAAGCAAAGGTAAATGAAACAGAGGTATCAAAAACTGTGTTCAGCCACCTTAAGAAAGTGTCACTTAAGGACGTTCGCGCCCATTGCTACTGCGCATCTCTAGTGCGCACGCTATTCATTGGTCACGCGCGTGCCACGTCATTTTCAAGCGCGTGCACCGAGTCAAAAACTCAACAAAATATAGAGCTGATGACCTTTGCGTTAACTTTGTGTGGGAATATTTTTGTTGGACGCTCGGTGACCCCCACTTTTTTTCGGCAGATCACTTCCTTTTCTGATTCTTTCCATTATACTAAAAAACAAAAAAAATCTGTACGTGAGAAGTTTTAATTATTTCTCATATACTATTCAAATAGGGTCGAATTGATACATGGATACAGGTGTGCGTAACTTAGAAGTTGTATTTTTTTAAGGCTAATTCTAGCTGATTTAATGACATATGTAGCAAAGATTTATCAAATAGGCCCATATATGCTGTGTTAAACACACATAACTTAGATATGATTCTTCAACTTAAATATATGCCGATAGTAATGAGTCCGGCCAGAATCGCCTCGAATGACTGGGAATGCTAGAAATGCTATGGTCTGAGCTACGCCTTATCTTCAAAACGAGTTCCGTGACCCCCTATTTTTTCTACGTTTTTAATCTAATCTTTTCATTTTCTACCTGCAGTCAAAGTTTTAAAAAATTCTGTACGTGGGAAGTTTTTGGGCGCGAACGTCCTTAAGGCTAATATTCGTTCCAGAGCTCGAACAGTTACCGATTTGTATTATCCAATCAAAAGCTAACGTGAACACTCTCAAGTACTCCGAAAAGCACCATGTCAGCATGACGTAACACGACCACGTCATGTTACTTCTCAACTCCGCTGTCAAGAACGCGGGCTCAGTTAATTCTCGGCATCAGCTGGTACTTATTCTACCGATGGAAATAAGCCCAAAGCCCCGTTCTTGTCAGTTCTATTATAGATTTTTCAGCGCTCCGTTGCGAAAATCAATATGAACACAAACTACTGTCACCTGTTTCAGAATCAACTCCAAAAGGATCCTCACAAGGGTACAATAACTGGAAAATAAGAAATATGCAGTATAATTATTGTTGAGCAAAAATGAACTCGATCTTGCTTATAACAATGATTGTTAAAGCTCAATCGAGGTAGTTTACAAGTTTCAAGATTAACTAGAAAGCACATAATTTGTCACCCAATTGTTAAACATATTATTTTGTTCAATGAGATGTGTGGGCTCTGTCTTGATTTGAATAATTTTTTCGCCATTAATTTTAACATCTCTTGATCCAATTTGTTTTTTCATGCCACAAAAACCTTCCAGTAAACGTTCCTTTTCAACACAGTTCTTCAAAATAGCAACACGCAGAGTGTACCCTCAAGCAGTCCGCTTCCTTTTCGTTCGTTTACTATTTGTTAATTAGTAGAATTCTACTTGTATACTAATACAAATGCTGCAATCTGATTGGCTGAGCTACTCGTATACTATCACCCATTGGAGTGCAGTGGCTGCCAGTCGTCCACGAAATGCGATGTTTTTATAGTTTTTTTCCGAAGTTTTGGAAGGAATTTTTGGTGTAAACGGGTAATTAATTTCCTGACAAGACTAAAGAAGCACATTTACGGTTTCTTGACCCAAAAAACGTGGAAATATTGAATCTGCGGGTACGCGCGTAAACAACTGCAAATTTGCCAAGGACAGTTCGATACGTGCAACCTTGTTTAAGGACGGTGCCTACTAATTCAAAGGTATTTTTGCGCGGTTCACTGAATATGCGGGAAAAGCAAATCATAACGAGTGCTTTTGAAATTCGAAAAGAAAATTGGGGGTTACCACGCATTTTTCGAAGATAATTAATCAGCAATTTTTGTAAAAAGCTTTAAAATACAAAGCAATGTATGGCGTTTTTTTCCCAATTGAAGCTTAATTATCTCTGAAAAATGCGTGGTTACCCCCAATTTTTTTTTGGGATACCAAGAGCACTTGCTAAGTTCTACTTTCTCCGCATAGTTTTGAACTGCGCAAAAATATCCCTGTATTATAAGCACCACCCATAGGAATTCCGAGTATCTCGAGATGCGCAGACCGTATGCGTAATAACAATAGTAGGCACCGTCCTTAAGGGTAAAGTTCAATGATGCGTGGGGAAATCATTGGAAACCGTTATTTGCGTTAATTTCAGTTAGAATTCTACTAAAACAATGAGATTATTCGCTCTCGATTTCTATGAGGCGATAGTTGATTCGGCCTTCGGCCTCATCAACTATCACCTCATAGAAATCTCGAGCTCATAATGTAATTGTTAATTATTCTGAATGGGTTCACCTGTTGCCGTAACGTGCCGTCTGTTAGAAAAGTCTTCGGAGGTAAGAACAGGACAGCTTTAGGACTGAACGGAAGAAATCGCAAGACTTCCCATGTTAAGAGATGTTGAGCAAAATTCATATTACATTTTGTAGTAGCGGCATGAGGTCCATTGCAATTACGTATTAATAGTTTCGATAACAAATTTCGAAATTCTTAAGTCTTCAAGAATTTCTTTTCAACGAAAAGTTGTTTACAAACTTTTTAAAAAAGGAAGTAACTGGCGCACGAATGGCTTGGGTGTTTTATTAGGCCCTGTGCACAATATACTAGAGAAACTTGAAACCCCAGCTTTATATCTACGTTTTGATCCACCGTCCACACTAATCCATCACGAAAACACAGCTTTTGGAAAGCGCTCTTCAAACCGGAGGAATTTGAAAACGGCGGCTTTTCAATTTTGTGCAGAATGAAAACATTTTGATAACGAAGCTTTTCGAAAACGATGACGTCATGATAATCACGTGATTGCCCTGTCCGAGTTTTTCTCAAACACAACTCCAAAATGTCCAGTGATAGTTACGTTTTTATATTTCTCCGGTGTAATTTGGACAGAAAACATTTGATGCGTTTTCAGGGTATAGCCTCCGTTTTTAGTCAAATTCCTTCGGCGGACTGTGGGCGTGACCTTACAGATGGACACCCACGTGACCTCACGTAGTCTTATAACATACTAATTATGGTAAAGATCAAGAAAAAGGATTATAGAAATACATATTACAGACCACGAAATTTGTTAGGAATAAAAAATCTGGAACCTGAAAGAGGACTCCATATTCCGCACAGGATCCAAAAAAGTGAGCTCTTTCCACTTCCTATGGTAAAAAATCCAAAATGAAATTTTAGAAAAGAAACAATTTTATTTTATGTTGCAAACAAAGACACATGAATTTGGTAGTTTGACGCAATGATACTTGGTAGGTTGGGACGCGGTGGTAGGTAACCCCTGTAAAATAAGGACCGGGATCCTCGTGTGATCCCCGCGGGTGTCGGGATTCTTAACGGGATCTCGGCGGGATCACGGTACCTGTTTTACAAGGGAACAGACACGTTTTGTCTGGCTAATTAACAGAACTTGAACGGCAGAAAACTTGCATAATTTAGTTCAATGGTTCTAGTTTCCAATTGGTATCAATTTGAATCATTCAAAGATCTATAAATTCTAATTACCTGTAGTCCCTGTTATCAGAATGGTCTTTCCATGGTTGATCTCTAAATCTAGATCTAAAAACAATCCAACAACACACTTGGAATGAAACCAGAACACAGTGAACAAACAACAAGGGAAAATCAATCGATAAAGTACGTGTCACAGCATGAAATCCACAATTTACGGATCTTTAACTCGTGCGTAAAGAACCGTAAATATAAGGCCTCTTCTTTACGGACAAGTTCTGCGTTCCGTAAAGATGCGTAAATTCAGAGAGCACGTAAAGACTTCGTAAAGGATAGTAAATGTTCGTAAAGGATAAGGATCATGATGGATATAATTCTCAACTTTCTATTCAGAGAAATACTCAAAGAAGTGAAATAATTGTCTTATTCATCTTCA
>JAHPZR010000944.1:0-5000 GCA_019787425.1 Platygyra sinensis | reverse complement strand
AAAAAGAAAACATGGTTCAATGAAGCTGAAAAGAAGTAAATGGAGGAAAATTTTAACCTCATGTTCGATTTGTTCTAGAAATTACTAGCTAAGGGAAAGTTCATTTAATATGACAAGGGGGGGGGGGAGGATGAACATTTTGAAACTCGAAGCTTGAAATTTAAGCAGCCCCCTCGCTAGCGGTTCAATTGTTTAGGAGCCCCCCCCCCCCCCTTGGTAGTAAAAATTTCAGAGCCCCTCTCCTAGCCCAACAATTTTTTGAGAGCCCCCTTCGGGTGTGTAAAAATTTTCGGAGCCCCCCCTCAATATCTTCATCCCCCCCCCCTCCTTGTCATATTAAATGAACTTTCCCTAAATGACCAGGTGTTCAGTTCGGCCAACGCGAGTACAAACGTCGCGCTTCTGCAGTAATAATATACTTCCTTGATCCAATCAATTATATACAAAATCTTTACATGCACAGACAGTTTCAAAGTTCTTGTAAAAGACACATCGTGAAAATGCACTCGCCAGCCTGTTCAAGGCTCCCAATCCCCAGGTATTTCCGGGCTAACGCTACGTTGCGTTACTGTCACGTGCGACATGGCTCAGTGCTTTTGCTATGTGTTTTGCAAAAACTGCCGTGGTTTCTTGTCAGGAAAAACTCACCAAGGTAAGGAAAAATTCCTAAGCGTTGAGTACATCATTTGGTTGTTGTTTCCTTGTTAATACTGCCGTTTTCTAAAACCGAATTTTAATGTGTAGTTCGGCGATCAACTGCAGCTTATCGTAACCTTCTATAAAATGCTAAACAGGTAAAATTTCAAAAATAATCCAGCTGTTCTTATTTAATATATTGCCGGTGGATGCCTCCAAATCCAAAAGCCCAACTTCTTCTTCATTAGGATATGTTAGCATAGGAAACGAAAGCAAAAACACGTGTATTCCGACGAATGAAAGTCAAGTTAAGCCCTGCCGTGTTTCGATTTTCGAATGTCACGGAAGGTCAAAGGGTCGCCCAGTACTCGTTACCTGTTTTGAGAATATTTTCAGAATTCGCCGTTTTTTTTTCGGCCGATGTGTAGTTGAAATGTTTTATCTTTCCTGGGTGTAGTCTCGTATGGTGAAACCGTGTACCAGAGTGATTTTTTGAGCCTTGAATTTCGTCTAAACACGGATTAAAATTGTGCTTGCGTGACGCTCGCAATTGTAGTGTAAATTACGCGTAAAAGCCTTTTCTTTCACATGTTTTTCTATACAGCTTTTCAATTGCCCAAGCTGAATTTTTTATATGTTGTAAAGCAATAATAGGGCTTTGCAAAAATGTATTTTTCACTTGCAATTTCTATGTACCAAGGTACGAAAGTTGCCTTCAAAAATGCCTTATATTTAGGTTTCTTTCAAAGTGTAAAAACTAGGAATCTTCGGGCGCTTCTAACCCGGAGTGAAAATGCAGTTCTTGGCAATATTTTTACATTTTTGTGTTGTAATTATGATATCAAACATTCATGTAAAAGATCATATTGATTGACCAAGCCGTCTTTCTCTGAGAGTGATGTGAATATGTCCAAGTTTTCGGCTGAATTTCTGGCGGTCGCAGCACGAAAACCGCAATTTTACTTTTTGTTGGATTTCTCAAAATCAAAAACTCTCAGGCAAGTTTTAGTCTTATTTTCGAAAATAGTTGACCAAAGGGTTTCTCCTGGCAAAATATGAAGAAATCCGTAATTTCAGTTTTGAAAATTAATTCTCGATATTTACAGTCCCCTGGTCTTAAGATGTGCGAGCCAAAACCAGCCATAATTAGCCAGCTTGCGTTGTGAACAATCATAAATGTGATCTGTGTGATGCAGAGTATGTCGGCTACACCAGCCGACATTTACACCAACGCATTAACGAACACCGGTTTTCGGCAATCGGCGAGCACTTAAAGAACGATCACGGTCTGGGAACCATCGGAGACCTTAGCAAAAGATGCTAGTGCAACGGAAAACTGGACTTTCTGATTTATTCATAAAGAAGAAAAGGCCATGCTTGAACACACAATCAGACTTCATACGCGCAAAACTATTTATTTAAAATTGGCACTTATCTAAATTTGTCACTTTAAATTTTACATGCATATTTTTATGTTCTATCTCCTCGCACGCTATATTAAGTTGTAAATTTTTATTTTCTTTTCTCACTTGAAAATGATGACATGGAGTCATCGAAACGTTGTGTTACACTTTCTTCGCTCATTTTTATTCTCAGATGTTATCGTTATCGTTATCGTCATCAATTTCGTTAACGTTATTAATTTCGTTATCGTTATCGTTATCATTATTCTTCTTATTATTACTATTATTCCTACTGTTATTATTTTAAAATCGCATATATATTATTTTGAATTACAATGTGATAAATATTTAACAAATTAAGAAGCCTCGACTGCGCTGTGTTCTGTTGTAAAGCATTTAGGAAGCGAAAGAGCACTCGACAAGTGCAGGGAAAAACGCGAGGACTGTTTATTTGTTTTATCATAAAGAATCCCGGCATGGATTTCCCCACCCATACGGCTGAAGTTTCAAGCCAAACTTTATATTCTAAAGGAAAAAAAATCACAATCCTTGTTAAAATAATTCAAAATAATTTGGTTGGCTAACGATAACGATAACGAAATTAATAACGTTAACGAAATTGATGACGATAACGATAACGATAACATCTGAGAATAAAAATGAGCGAAGAAAGTGTAACACAACGTTTCGATGACTCCATGTCATCATTTTCAAGTGAGAAAAGAAAATAAAAATTTACAACTTAATATAGCGTGCGAGGAGATAGAACATAAAAATATGCATGTAAAATTTAAAGTGACAAATTTAGATAAGTGCCAATTTTAAATAAATAGTTTTGCGCGTATGAAGTCTGATTGTGTGTTCAAGCATGGCCTTTTCTTCTTTATGAATAAATCAGAAAGTCCAGTTTTCCGTTGCACTAGCATCTTTTGCTAAGGTCTCCGATGGTTCCCAGACCGTGATCGTTCTTTAAGTGCTCGCCGATTGCCGAAAACCGGTGTTCGTTAATGCGTTGGTGTAAATGTCGGCTGGTGTAGCCGACATACTCTGCATCACACAGATCACATTTATGATTGTTCACAACGCAAGCTGGCTAATTATGGCTGGTTTTGGCTCGCACATCTTAAGACCAGGGGACTGTAAATATCGAGAATTAATTTTCAAAACTGAAATTACGGATTTCTTCATATTTTGCCAGGAGAAACCCTTTGGTCAACTATTTTCTAAAAATATAAGACTAAAACTTGCCTGAGAGTTTTTGATTTTGAGAAATCCAACAAAAAGTAAAATTGCGGTTTTCGTGCTGCGACCGCCAGAAATTCAGCCGAAAACTTGGACATATTCACATCACTCTCAGAGAAAGACGGCTTGGTCAATCAATATGATCTTTTACATGAATGTTTGATATCATAATTACAACACAAAAATGTAAAAATATTGCCAAGAACTGCATTTTCACTCCGGGTTAGAAGCGCCCGAAGATTCCTAGTTTTTACACTTTGAAAGAAACCTAAATATAAGGCATTTTTGAAGGCAACTTTCGTACCTTGGTACATAGAAATTGCAAGTGAAAAATACATTTTTGCAAAGCCCTTTTATTGCTTTACAACATATAAAAAATTCAGCTTGGGCAATTGAAAAGCTGTATAGAAAAACATTTGAAAGAAAAGGCTTTCTACGTGTAATTTACACTACAATTGCGAGCGTCACGCAAGCACAATTTTAATCCGTGTTTAGACGAAATTCAAGGCTCAAAAAATCACTTTGGTACACGGTTTCACCATACGAGACTACACACCAGGAAAGATAAAACATTTCAACTACACATCGGCCGAAAAAAAAACGGCGAATTCTGAAAATATTCTCAAAACAGGTAACGAGTACTGGGCGACCCTTTGACCTTCCGTGACATTCGAAAATCGAAACACGGCAGGGCTTAACTTGACTTTTATTCGTCGGAATACACGTGTTTTTGCTTTCGTTTCCTATGGTAACATAATGAAGAAGAAGTTGGGCTTTTGGATTTGGAGGCATCCACCGGCAATATATTAAATAAGAACAGCTGGATTATTTTTGAAATTTTACCTGTTAGCATTTTATAGAAGGTTACGATAAGCTGCAGTTGATCACCGAACTACACATTAAAATTCGGTTTTAGAAAACGGCAGTATTAACAAGGAAACAAGAACCAAATGATGTACTCAACGCTTAGGAATTTTTCCTTACCTTGGTGAGTTTTTCCTGACAAGAAACCACGGCAGTTTTTGCAAAACACATAGCAAAAGCACTGAGCCATGTCGCACGTGACAGTAACGCAACGTAGCGTTAGCCCGGAAATACCTGGGGATTGGGAGCCTTGAACAGGCTGGCGAGTACATTTTCGCGATGTGTCTTTTACAAGAACTTTGAAACTGTCTGTGCATGTAAAGATTTTGTATATAATTGATTGGATCAAGGAAGTATATTATTACTGCAGAAGCGCGACGTTTGTACTCGCGTTGGCCGAACTGAACACCTGATCATTTAGGGAAAGTTCATTTAATATGACAAGGAAGGGGGGGGGGGGATGAAGATATTGAGGGGGGGCTTCGAAAATTTTTACACACCCGAAGGGGGGCTCTCAAAAAATTGTTGGGCTAGCAGAGGGGCTCTGAAATTTTTACTACCAAAGGGAGGCGGGGGGCTCCTAAACAATTGAACCGCTAGCGAGGGGGCTGCTTAAATTTCAAGCTTCGAGTTTCAAAATGTTCATCCCCCCCCCCCCCCCTTGTCATATTAAATGAACTTTGCCTTAGCTAGTAATTTCTAGAACAAATCGAACATGAGGTTAAAATTTTCCTCCATTAACTTCTTTTCAGCTTCATTGAACCATGTTTTCTTTTTTGGTGTTTTTCTAATGCACTGCCAGTCACTCTTCACCTGCTCAGGATGAGGAGAGGACAGGAAGAATGAGAGGGAAGT
>JAHPZR010000943.1:0-11378 GCA_019787425.1 Platygyra sinensis | reverse complement strand
AGGCCCGTGATAGATCACTTTTGAGTTGAGTTCCAAACCGTTCGATATGTTCTGAGACTGATACATTCTTTAGAGTGAAAAAAAGGAACAGTAACCGATAGCTTTTGATCTGTATTCTAGTGGCGTTCATAGCTGTTGATCAAGATCCGAGCAAGTGTGCATGAAGACAGACCAGTTTACACTGAAAGAGTGTGTCATTTGTTAGAAATAAGTTTTTCATCGCCACCAAACATTGGCTTTCATGTTTGTTAATTGGCATCGAGATCAGGGTGACCAACACCGCTGAGCGAAAGAGAAGCTATTTCTCAATACATCTCTTTTCACTTTCTATCATGAAGTGATCTTGATGGCATGATTTCATCTTAACAACAATTTTCTGTGACTGGGTTCGAGTCTCATGATAGCAACATAAAGAAGTAATATATTTCTTAAGTATGGGCGGAATCTAAACCTAAACAGCGGAAGTCATAGGTTTAACATGTTTATAATTGACTCTTATAATTATTAGATTTAATTCATAGTGTGTTACGGAATACTCCAGGAAATGCGATCAAAATTAGTTTTAAAAGCATATACGTTTGATGAAATTTTCAGTTTTATGCAAAAAACAATTAGGTCTCAGTAACGTACAAACTAAAGCGCTCTCTTTAAAAACAGAAGTGGAACTTAATCGAGCTTTTGTTAAGTAGCCAGTGTGAACTTCAGTGCCTACCGCTCAATTTTAGTTATCCACATACTGCTCCACTTTAAAAGAAAAACCATCATAGAGGAGGCCAATATAATGTGTGGTGTAGCATGTCTAATTTGAAATCGTGCTTCTAAGACAAGTTACGTAATCACAGCAGTTCAACTAAAGAAACCTTCTCTGATGAAGTCGATGATGTTAACTCACTTCTTCTTAATGTTTTGCAGCATTGTCATGCTTTTGTCCTCAGAACTGTTTTTAAAAAAGCTGTTTTCTTTAAGGTAAAGTTTTGCTAAGCGAAAGCCACGTGCCAGAAAACTGGTTCTTGCAAAATAGCGGGGTTTCTTTACTTCTAATTGTCAAGGACTCAGCAAATAACAAATCATTATTCAGATAAAGTTATCCGCCCCTCGCCTCAGGGTGTACTTATATCTCAAAATCTACATGCATATAATATATAATGGTTAGGAAATTAGTGTAGCGTGTTTAATTTTAAGTGTTTATAAGACAAGTTTCAAAATTACAGCAGTTCATCTAAGGAAACACTATCTAATGAAGTCAGTGATGTTAGCTAACTCGTTTTAAATGTTTGGTATCATTGTCATGGTTTTTGTCCTCAAAACTGTTTTTCTAAATAGCGTTTTTTTATTTAACGTAATGCTTCCGTGTTAAGGGAAAGCTGCACCCCGGAAAAAGAAAAATAGATTAATTATTCATTAACTTCTTGACAACTGGTTCCTGTAAAATTAATAGCTGCTTTCTTTTACTTCTTATTGCCAAGGAGACAAACAAAACCAATCATTGTTCAGTTGACGTCATCCGCAACTCGACTTTTATAATTTTAGAGAAGGAATATCTATTTGATGGCAGGGCTATCTTTCGATTTCTGGAAGAGTTTGCAACTATTCCTTTACTGTTCATTCCATGTTTTCCGTTAAAAAATCTTAGAACTCGAAACAATATTGACAAATAACATTACCTACCTATGGACAAAGATTCCTGAATGGCGTCAATACACTGAGTCGATCTTTTTATGTTTTGCGTTATTATCATGGTCTATGGACTCTTTATACTTTAGTCCTCAGGGCTGTGTTTTAAATAGTTTTGCTTTGTTCCCCGTAATGGAATAGTATTAGTGACTAAATGTCAATTTAATCCTTGACAACTGGTTCCTTCTGTTTATTTGCGGCTTTCTTTGACACTTCTAATTGCCAACGAGGAAGCAACTACAGACTAATTTTATCATCGACGTCATCTGCTTTTCACATAAAGCGGCACCTGCATCTGTATTGTCCACACAATCCAGTTCCTCTCAGTCTCACTGTGAACTTCTAACTGCATTGCTGCTGGGAGTCCAGCTGTCTCTATTTTTCTAAGATTGGATGTGAGTGCAGGTTTGTCTTTTCAGTCTTTTAAAATGTAAAGTGCTAATGCGGGTAGGGTTTTAAGTTTGGCGTTTCTGTGCTTCAAAGCCTTCGCAGTTGGAAATGCTTGGAAGCGCGTTTGTTGCCTCAACGAGGTATTTTTTGCAAACGCTGACATAATGGTTATGATGGCAACACCAGTAGTCCATTGCTCTAAGCGTAGCAGGGAGAAAATGAAGTTGCTATAATTAGGCCCGTGATAGATCACTTTTGAGTTGAGTTCCAAACCGTTCGATTTGTTCTGAGACTGATACATTCTTTAGAGTGAAAAAAAGGAACAGTAACCGATAGCTTTTGATCTGTATTCTAGTGGCGTTCATAGCTGTTGATCAAGATCCGAGCAAGTGTGCATGAAGACAGACCAGTTTACACTGAAAGAGTGTGTCATTTGTTAGAAATAAGTTTTTCATCGCCACCAAACATTGGCTTTCATGTTTGTTAATTGGCATCGAGATCAGGGTGACCAACACCGCTGGGCGGAGAAGAACCTATTTCTCAATACATCTCTTTTCACTTTCTATCATGAAGTGACCTTGATGGCATGATTTCATCTTAACAACAATTTTCTGTGACTGGGTTCGAGTCTCATGATAGCAACATAAAGAAGTAATCTATTTCTTAAGTATGGGCGGAATCTCAACCAAAACAGCGGAAGTCATAGATTTAACATGTTTATGATTGACTCTTATAATTATTAGATTTAATTCATAGTGTGTTACGGAATACTCCAGGAAATGCGATCAAAATTAGTTTTAAAAGGGTATACGTTTGATGAAATTTTCAGTTTTATGCAAAAAACAATTAGGTCTCAGTAACGTACAAACTATAGCGATCTCATTAAAAACAGAAGTGGAACACAATCAAGCTTTTATTAAGTAGATAGAATAAATGCTATACCGAGTAATTGCATTGTGACTAAACTTGATAGACAACAAATGCAAGGAAACGATGTTATGTGCTTGTAATATTTCGATTTAAAATATAGATAGGACCCTGCGCGCGCTCTGATTGGTCAAAAACCTATGTTTTATCAGAGTATAAAACATAGAAAAAGCGTGTTTTATTGTTTTGCGCGCGTAAAGTCTATATTTTAAAGCAAATGAAGAAGCCTAAGCCGTGTATTACACTGTGATAAAACACTCCGGTCATTTGAGAACACTCGAGAAATGTAGAAAACACTCGCCTGCGGCTCGTGTTTTCTACATTTCCCTCGTGTTCTCAAATGACCATCGTGTTTTATCACAGTGTAATACACGGCTTAGGCTTCTTTATTTGTTAAATAAACAGAACTCTGCTTGTCCGAACACAAGAACATGCACTCACGGACAAAGAAAGTGCTATATATAAACATCTTCGCGATTGTGATAATATCAAACACATACAAGATTTATACAACTTACCGGAAATTTTTACTAATGAGAACATTTCATCTACTACTGTAATCAACAAAGACGTTTTCGCCCAAACCGCGCGTGATAACACAAACATAATAGATCGCGATGATAACTGGAATCTATTACAATATAAAGAAGCTTACCATATCAAGCGTTTAACACCATTTCTGAACAATGGCTTAAAAGCCAGTAGGGAACTCCGCCTATTCTCTTGACAGTTTCGTTTCTTTGTTTTTCATTTTCACGTGAATATACTGTTGTACAATCTCGCAGTATTTAAAATTCTGCTACCTGTATCCCGCCTTAGTCCGAAGATGATATAGATTTATATCGAAATATTACAAGCACATAACATCGTTTCCTTGCATTTGTTGTCTATCAAGTTTAGTCACAATATGCAATTACTCGGTATAGCATTTATTCTTTATCTACTAAATCTATCAGCAGGTAATGGATTTATTAAGTAGCCAGTGTGAACTTCAGTGCCTACCGCTAAATTTTATTTCGCCACATACTGCTCCAGCACAAAAGAAAAACGATCATAGACGAGGCCAATATAATGTGTGCAAAATTGGTGTAGCATGTCTAATTTGAAGTCGTGCTTCTAAGACAAGTTACGTAATCACAGCAGTTCAACTAAAGAAACACTATCTGATGAAGTCGATGATGTTAACTCACTTCTTCTCGATGTTTTGTATTATTATCATGGTTTTTGCCCTCAGAACTGTTTTTAAAAAAGCTGTTTTCTTTAAGGTAAAGTTTTGCTAAGCGAAAGCCACGTGCCAGAAAAATGGTTCCTGTAAAATAGCGGTTTTCTTTTACTTCTAATTGCCAACGCCACAGAAAATAACAAATCATTGTTCATCCGCCTCTCGCCTCAGGGTGTACTTGTATCTTAAAATCTATATGCATATAATATATAATGGTTAGAAAATTGGTGTGGCGTTTTTAATTTTAAGTGTTTCTAAGACAAGTTGCAAAATTACAGCAATTCATCTAAGAAAACATTATCTAATGAAGTCAGTGATGTTAACTAACTCTAAATGTTTTATCATTATCATAGTTTTTGTCCTCAAAACTTTTTTTCTAAATAGCGTTCTTTTGTTAAACGTAATGCTTCCGTGTTAAGGGAAAGCTGTACCCCGGAAAAAAAATGGATTAATTGTTTAATAACTTCTTGACAACTGGCGATAGCAGGTCTATCTATCTATTTCTGGAGGAGTGTGTCACTATATCTTTACTGTTTATTCATGTATTCCGTAAATACACTAAATCGATCTTTTTTGTGTTATGTATTATTATCATGGTCTATAGACTCTCTATAGTCCTTAGGGCTGTGTTTTAAACAGTTTTGCATTGTTCCCCGTAATATCTTGAAGCGAGAGCCATGCCCCTGGAATAGTATGAGTGACTAAATGTCAATTTAATCCTTGACAACTGGTTCCTGTTGTTTAATTGCGGCTTTTTTTGAGAGTACCAATTGCAAACGAGAAAACGACTACAGGCTATTTTTAGGTGACGTCTTTTGCTCCTCGCGTCAAGCGGCGCATGCATCTTTGGGTCTACACACTCCAGCTCCTGTCAGTCTAACAGTAAGCTTCTCGCTGTATTGCTGCTGGAGTCCTGCTGCCTCTGTTTCTCTAACATTGAATGTGAATGCAGGTTTGTTCTTTTTTCAATATTTTAAAATGTAATGCGAATAGAGTTTAAGTTTTCCGTTTCTGTGCTTCAAAGCCTTTGCACAGTGGAAATATTTGGAAACTTGTTTGTTGCCTGGAGGAAGTTTTTTTTAAACATTAACATAACGGTTATGATGGCAGCAGCAGTTGTCTATTGCTCTAAACGTAACAAAACTTTTCAACGGAGAGAATGAAATTTGCTGCAATTAAGCCTATGGTCGATCACTCTGATTTGAGTTCCAAACTTCTGATCTGTTCTGAGACTGAAATATTCTTTAGAGGGAAGAAAAATGAACAGTAACCGATAGCTTTTGATCTGTATTCCAGAGGCTTTTATAGTTGTTGATCAAGATCCGAGGAAATGTAAATGAAGACACACCAGTCGAAGGTTTAACATGATTATGATTTACTCTTATAACTCTGAGTTTTTATTCATACTGTGTTACATAATACTCCAGAAAATGCGCGCGATTGAAAATTAGTTTCAAAAGCAAAAGTTTGATGAAATTTCAGTTTTATGCAAATAACAATTAAGTCTCAGTAACGTACAAACTAAAGCGCTCTGATTAAAAACAGAAGTTTAACACAACCGAGCTCTTACGAATTACCCAAAGCTAGCGAACTCCAGTGCCTGCCGAGAATTTTCTTTCGCCGCATACGTACTGCTTCATTTCAAAAGAAAAACAGATCATGGACAAGACCAATATAATGCGTGGAAAACTGGTGTAGCTTGTCTAATATGAAGTCGCGTTTCTAAGACAAGTTAAGAAATCGCAGCATTTCAACTAAAGAAACACTATCTGATGAAGTCAGTGATGTTATCTCGCTCCTTCTTTATGTTTTGTATCATTATCATGGTTTTTGTCCTCAGAACCGTTTTTGAAAAAGCTTTGTTTTCTTTAAGGTAAAGATTTGCTAAGCGAAAGCCACGTCCCAGAAAAATGGTTCCTGTAAAATAGCGGCTTTCTTTTATTTCTAGTTGCCAAGGAGACAGGAAACAACAAACAATTGTTCAGTTAACGTCATCCGCCTCAGAGCATGCCTGTATCTTAAATCTGCATTAATGGTTAGAAAATTGGTGTAGCATGTCTAATTTTAAGTGTTTCTAAAACAAGTTGCGAAATCACAGCAGTTTAACTAGGGAAGCACTATCTAACGAAGTCAGTGATGTTAGCTAACTCGTTCTTAATGTTTTGTTTCATTGTCAAGGTTTTTGTCCTTAGCATTTTTCTTTAACTATTTTTTTTCTTTAACGTAATGCTTCAGTGTCAAGCAAATTCTCAGCTTTTCATAATACATGTATATCCCATGACGAGCCAACTAAGTCTAACAGGAAGTCGGCTTGCATAGTTTCTAAGGTAATTAGTCTCATTGACTTATAAAATCGGAGATGGTCGTTGCATTGTATTCTATCCAGTTAACGTTGCTACAACCGTCATTGTTCCACCAATCTATAGATATACTTCCTGGCTGACAAACTTTCCGAGGAACGTTAATTTGTTTCATAAGCATGGCGTTTAAATTGACGTTCCGGTTTTATTAATTTCCTTACGCGTTTAAAGGCGTTTTATGGCTTAAACGCCTAAACGTTCGTTTACTGATTAAAAGAGAGATCTGTGACTTGAACTCGTATTTCAGGCCCAGATGAATGCAGAGATACCAGAGGCCAGCAAATTTAAACCCTGTCACAGCTACTGATGAGGTTAATTTTTCGCTCTGTACATGCATACCAGGAGTGGAGGGGACACCCAGTGAGGTCGGACACACAGTGAAGGCTTAGTAAGCAGTTGCAATGTGATCATGTTGGCAGCGTCTGAACTCATCTATCTTAACATGTTGTTTATGTTTTGTGCTCTGACTTGCACGGGGATCGAGACACGACCAAAGCAACTACCAAGAAGAAGCCGCAGAAAATCTGCCACTGTGGAATTTGTGTTCATCGTATGGACCTGTCTTTACATTGCTGTGTTGCTTTGTGTAATTTTCCAACTTGTTTTTCAAAAGCAATCACCAGACACAAAGTATCTTTGTTCGTGGTTTTGTATTTTACAGATTGCGTTTTTCTCTTCATTTTTGCTGAGCTATGTTGTGTGTTTCGACCGCGTTTCCAAAGTAATTTGCGAAATTTGTTTTCCCACCATAAATGCTATCGCATGGATAGTCTTTTTGGTTTGTCTCGCGGAAGGACAAGGGTTTGGAGAATTCCAGGATTCTCAGTATTTCACCGTTCATATTCTTCCTACAGTTGCTGCATCATTTCATGAGATCTATATTTTCAACTTCTGTGGATTTTCATCTTCTGAAATCAGCGCTAGGCTCAGAACATTTTGGACAATCTACAGTCCTGCTTTGTTACTGACTTCATACGCCTTAAATTATGATGAAACTGAAGTTTATAACTACAACATAAGACCTCCAAATCCCCTCTTTGTGACATTAATAAGTATATTTTCTAATATCAGATATGTATACTTTCCATACCAATGCGGTTGAGGAAAATTGAGCTATTGTAATATATTTAGGTGTCGACTTTGAAGCAATCACATGGCATCTTGAAAAACATCAGGAGGCATTTTTCCGCGCCAGGCTTTTTTTTAATAATAAAATGAAAGATGTTCTTAAACTGAGTCATGCATGATCGGAAATAGAGAAAGGAGTGTAGAATCTACCCTATTTGAATGTAAAATAAGCCAGTACGCAGATGATACCACATTAATTCTAGACGGTACAGGCATCTCCGCTAAACACTCTCTCGGAATGTTGGACTCTTTTGCAGAAATTTCAGGTCTAAAAGTCAACTACGAAAAAACTGAAGCGCTTTGGATTGGTTTATTTCGCCTTCAAAAAAGAAAGAATAGAAATTAACAAAAATATACTGTGGTCCTATTGCAAAGTCAACGCTTTAGGGGTCTGGTTTTCAACCATCAAAGAAGATTCCGCACTGTTAAATTTTCAAGAGAAGAAAGAAAAAATCTCTAAAATAGTTGAAAACTGGCAATTCAGAAGACTCACGCTCCTCGGCAAAATAACAGTTATTAAGAGTCTACTCGCTTCCCAACTAGTTTATATTTTCTCCCCACTTCCCACCACCAAGCGGCTATCTTAAGGAAATAAACAGTCTGTTATATAAATTTTTATGGAACGGAAAATGTGACAAAATTAAAAGAACTCACATGATAAACGATTATACTAAAGGGGGACTTAAAATGCTTGACATTCAAAGTTTCAATAATGCCGTAAAGGCAAAGTGGATTTAAAGATATCTAGACCCCAATAATAAGGGGAAATGGAAATTGTTTACGGATTTTTTTCTAGGAAATCACGATGCAACGGCACTCTTCTTAGGTAACTTAAAACCCGGTTTATACTCTTTTCCCCACTTTTAGGTCTCCTTAAGAATCTCTTGAATCTTGTTTAACCAATCATTACCTTCCAGATATCAATCATGTGAGTTATTCCACGATTTTGATAAAATTTAGAATTTCACCGATCTTTATGTTCTCATTAGATTCCAAACATGAGATCACTGTAAACTTAAGCTCACATAGAAATTAAAAAAATTATGCTTGTGATTTTTATACCTGATTTACTCTGCGACAAAGATTTTGCTTGCGATTACTGAAAAATTGCGTTTAAAATCATTCCTATCCCATATTTCTACAATTAAGATTTATCAGTAACTTGTATGTTTTAGAACGATAAATCATTGATTTGAAGTCTTTCACTTACCGGTTAACCAGTCACTATCTTGTTCCATCGAATTCGTGGGTTTCACTTCCAAATGTTATTACGTTTCTCTCCTCGTTGACAATTCCTTCGAGCTTAGCTTTTGTTTTATCCCTTGCACATTATGGAAATCACATCTGCTATTAGAAAAGGGTTTATCACAGCCTAAATTCCTGCCTTGCAACGGTTTTCTGACACACATCGCCATTTCTTGGAATGAACTTTTTCGTGACTATACCATCGTCCTTTTCGAGCCCCTTTTGCTACGTCATTACTAATCACGCAATCATGGCGCAATCGTGGCATCAAACCAATTTATTTTTCACGGTCAAGGTCTTCAAGTTCAGTTTTATTTAAGGGGTTTTCGTCACAGAATTCTGTTTCAAGTGTATTTTCCTTCCAAGAGTTTATTCCTCTCAAAGTGAGTACTTTTTTATTGTTTTTTACACTGATACGCACAGTTAAAAAACTTTTTACAGGGCTTTATTTATTCAATTGATTATCCCCAGGGGATTTGTTTCCACCTGCACGATACGCTGCACTTTAACTTTTTCTACTCTTCGGTACTTACATTATTTTATTTTCAGCGTTTAATAGAAACATTTTTAAAAAATCGTTTTTCGCTTTCCTTTGCGAACCTTATCAAAGCCTTCATTATATGCAAAATTATAATTTTCTTTGTCTGCAAAGTTCGTTTTTACAGAGGGTCACAAGCTCTTCTTCAGTATCTCTTCCTATCTCTTCCTTTTCTTTTCCGCTGGACTCGACACGGGGGTGTCGGGCAAAGGTCTGGTACCGGACTAGAAACACCCCTGCTCGGTTGGGCTTTGCCCCTGAGGATTCTCAACCATGCGAGCCTTGGTGTCGATGTTCCTGTCTTTTTCCACCCGGGTGATGTCATATCTTTTTCTTATTCTTTCTTCTCTTGATTTCGATACCCTCTCAATGGTTACCTAATACATAATACAATTTTACAAAGCCATTAGTCATTCAGGCTTAGATAGCACGCAGGCTCAAATTTTAGACTGTGAAAGCTCTTGTCTGCCGCTGCGCTTTTGACAGGACCAGATGGCTGTTGGCCCAGCAGCCTAGTGCCCAATTTAGGGTCCCTCGCTCAGGGTTACAAGTTACCCCCTTTTATTGCTTGCTTCAGGAATTTTTGTTTACTTCTCCTATATCCTTTCAAATTATACAACAAATTATACAAAAAATTTTTTTGAATTTTTCAACCTCAAGTTATTTTGAATAAATTAAGATTTTTTTTTTCCAGCCTGAAATTCATTTAAATATGATTAACACAAATTAAATTTTTTCCAGCCCGAAATTCATTTAAATATGATTAACACAAATAAAAACAAATTATCTCTAGCATTTAATTCGGCTACAGCACACAATTGAATGAATGAATGAAAAAGAAAAGAGAGGCCAAGATTAATCCAAAAAAGAAGGAATTTACTTACTCTGTTAAATGGAGATGCTTTGTACCCACCATCCACCTGGCCACATGACATCCAACAATTATTTTGGAAGAAACCCATTGGAGATACCGACACATTTAAGCTGATGCTGTTCTTCCTGGGTTAAAGCTGTTCAAAGTACCTGATAACAGAATGGATTCTTACATCTCAGCACTGGACCACACTGCAAAAAGGAATATTAATAACAGCTTAGACTCTAAAGATAACATTTGGTTCTATTATGATGTTCATCATGCCACTTGGCTATTTCTCAATGGAGAATTCAAATACCAATAATCTATAAATTTTTAATCATATAGACCCCATATTTTTGAGAACAAAAATGCCATTAATCTGTTAATTTCGATTCACATAGATCATATTTTTATAGAACGAAAAATACTGTATATTTTTTTCCTTTTCAATAACAAGGGAGTATTCAGTTTTTCAAATACTATTTGTAATTTTCATACAATGTTTTTATTGCATTAAATCATTTAAACTTACATTTTTGGGTCTCTGAATTTTAATTATATTTTTTAATGTTTTAAACAGATACCCCTTGGGTAAAATTTTGAGTTTCATTCATATACACATCAAATTTTCTAAGTCTAAAAAATTTTTTTCCCCCTCCTCCTAACTTTAATCCCTAACTTTAAATACTAATTTTAACCTCCCCCTTTCTCCTCTAACCACTCCATGCTAATCTCTCTTTTATATTATTATTATTATCATTATTGTTGCACTGCCTTGTGGTTGACGTGGCTGCTTTGCAGTTTGTTGGTCCCTCAACGTTAGTGTATTCTTTAACATCTAACAATTTTTGACTAAATTTTATTTTCTTCTTATTGTGATTTTTTTCTTACAACAATTCCCGTGCATACACCTGCCCCTGATATAATACCCACTGTTTCAGTGGAGATTTGGGAACCCTTTTATTAGGCGATCCCATACTTTTACACCTGAAATGCCACAAAGGTTGCTAGATATATCTACTGCTATAAATGATTTTT
>JAHPZR010000942.1:7500-15048 GCA_019787425.1 Platygyra sinensis | reverse complement strand
ATGCTATTTTGCGACTATTCCCGGTTGGGCCATAAATTGAAAGAGAAAAAAACGAGGATCTCTGGCATATAGTAAGACGCTAGCCTTGAATTTCTTCATAATAATGACTAATTTAGCTTTTCTTAATTTACTCCCATCACTAATCACTAGCGGTTATGAAACAGTTCTGTTGTAAACTTAGCAAGCTCAAAGTTTTTTCAATCAGCAACTTTAGAGGCAAGCGAATTGGTGAGTAAAACAGAAGTTTATCTTTAAGAAGTGTGCATGTCTCTCTGTTTCTCTCCCTCCTCAACTCTCCTCTCTCCCTCAACAAAAAAAAAACAAAAAATAAAGCAACAATATTTAAGAGCAACAAAAACATACACTCCGCATTTCCCTCATTCCTCATTTCCCACAATCCTCCTCTCAAATTCCTTATTTACAATCTCTCTCTGACGTTCCCTCAGCTTGAATAGATTGTTTTCTCTGACATCAACAAGAACATATAGGATTCACGGTTTTGCGCATGTGCGAGCGATAACGCGAGTCTATTGTTTATGAGCCAATCACAAACGAGATCAGAACTGCAGCGGGAAAAATTATGCAAACGTTTGGCGGTCAGTCAGCTGGCCGTTCGCTCGGTAATATTTGTCGGGTGAAAGAGATTTAAAACCGTTATTCTTCTTTAAAATGTCTTCCGTCACCGCGGAAACGTCTAGCTGCAAGTGGAGTGGTGTTTGCTCGCGAAAGGAGGGGATCAAAGCAAAAGGTTGCCCCACAAAAGTTTAGGTGAATTTTGTTCTGCCTGGTGCAAATGTCTTCTTAACGGTAAAAAGTATCAAAATCAGGTGGTTTTTCACTTTTCCCTTCGATACACATTTAGTCTATTGATTTTTCTTAATCAATATCACAGTTACAGCTACTATGGACCGACAGGACCACTGTAAACTTTATGAGTCACTTGTTTATAGTCGTTTCTGAGTGTTCAAGGTGTTCACAAATGTTTCCATTGTTTCGATTGCCGCTCTGACAGTGTGATTTCTATCAGGCTGATTTTGTGAGACGAGGGAAGAAAGGCAAACATGGGACAGAGAAATCTAGCTTCTATCCGTGATACAGGATCTGGTGTAACTCAAGGACAACAGCGCCGCTCAGCGCTTATCAAAAATGCAAGAATGTGCTCGCGAAAACGTGACTGCGAAGTCACAGTCCGAGTTCAACAAACTCATCCCTTTTAAAAACTTCCACGTTGAATGAATCCTCTTCGTTAGCCAGACTCGTTTTCTGTGTGTATACCAGGCTGCCCTATACAGTCTTTCAGCTTCGAGAGATTCTTCGGAACGTCCAGTCGCCGGCCGGCCGCGGCGTCTCTTCTGTGCCTGCATACTAAGAACATTATTTCTAGACCTTTCTTTACCTTAATTGCACAGAAAAACATGCGCGAACTTTACTAATCCAGCAATAACACTTGCCCGGTCAAAGGGGCAATTGAACGAAAAAAGCGAAGGATTGAAGAAGATTGCCACACTGTTCGCAATTTCAAATTTAGTGTTTACCAGACAGATTTCTTCTGAGTGCTGTCACGCCAGGCATGTGCAGAACCCTGAATCCGTTCCTTAAAGAAAATGGTGTTGAATTCCGTGCAAAGGACAGTTCTGACCAGTCCGAAAACTTTTTATGCCTAATCCCTTCAACCTATATACCAATTTAGTAAAATCCAACTAGTGGTCTATTATCAATGCTGCGTTCTGATTGGTTGAGCTACTAGTAGGCTATTTGTTATAGCCCACTAGTAGCGAAAAGCGCCGGCTTTGAAAACCAAAACAATGGCAGCTGAATAGCTTTAACTAGCGAAAGATGTTTTGTCTCGATATTTTTTTTGACCAACTAGTTGGATTTTACTAAAACAATTATTCCTCTCGCCCTCATGGGCTCTGAGTTAATAGCCCATTCGGCCTTCGGCCTCATGGGCTATTGACTCACAGCCCATTCGGGCTCGAGGAATAATTGTTAAATAGCTGTTGCTCGGGTCTCTATATAAGAAGAGATGGATTTACCCAACATTAATCACATAACCCGGCTGTATTACAATTTCTACAAGGCCAAAACACCAGAGCTGATCAGAAAAAGAAATAACTTGATGAGATAGTGATAATGAAAGAATGTCGGCCTTACAACTTAAAATAATCGAAATATGTCAAAAGCGATAAATTAAGGTTACGGTGTACCTTCACATCGGCAATTCTCGTCAAATTTTGATTTTTCGGTTAAAGTAATGATCCAAATGAAATCTCTAATGTAAAAAAAGAAATCATTGAAAAAGATAAAATAATGGCAGAGAAATAGCGGTTTTAAGTTTTGGCCGGAAGTAATAATTACCCGTCTGATTGACATATTTAGCGCTGTTTTCTGGAATCATATTTTTGACTTGAAGCGGACACTGTAAAGAACTTTTAAGTCTCATAGGGAATTTGTCCGATTGCCCCCAAATTTTGACAGTGGGTAGATTAACACATAAACAACAAAAACGTGTCTGCGATTTTTTCTTTCGAAATATTTTTTTCAATGAGAGCGATTTTTGTGACAAACACTTCACATTTTTCTAATACTTTTTGAGAACGTTTCAAAACTTTTCACTGTAACAGAGTATGGCAAAACGCAGACACTTTTTTAGCGCTTTGGGTCCGGAAACTGAGGAACAAATTAAATTAGGGGAAGACAAAATTCGCTTTGACTTGTAGCTTTGAAAAGGAGATTCGGACGCTCGCATTTAGAAGTCATGAAAAATTCGACAATTCATTTTTTTTCAAAATTATTGGTATAGTCTGATAGCCAGCCCTATTAGCTTTAATTTGATATAGGGGTTTAGATATCTACAGTTTAAACCGGACGCGCTACATTGATTGCGCGCGAGACACCCCTGAATGTATACTGTAACTTTAAGGACGTTCGCGCGAAAATTTTCTAACATATGAAGGTCAAGATGGCCGACGGACGCGCTTTTGGAGCTCCGTAAACTTTGCACCGGGAAAGTCAGTTAGGCTCAATTTGATGAAACTAGAGTGTTTGCCAAGAACACGTTACGGCCACCAATTACAAGTGCGGAATTTTGGAAGTCGATTACGTCCTTTTTGATGCCCAAACGGCAGGTTCGCTCTCCGAGTTGCCCTGATAAACCAAACCTCAAGAGAAATCGACGAAAGAGCATGGAGGATATGACTACGAGTGAGGGCAGCGAAATAGAAGAAAATATTTCCCTGAAGATTATCATGGACAAGCTCAACGCCATGGAAGCGAGAACAGAAGACAACTTCACCCAGGTGCATTCACAAATGGGCGAACTAAGGTGCGAGGTCAAACAACAAATTGATGGCGTGAAAGAATCCATAAAAGATATTGAAAAATCGCTCGAGAATGCTTGGGCAGCTATCGAGGATGTTCAGCAAGAATCAAAGACGTACAAAGATTCCAAGAGATGTCATCAAGAAATGCTCGATAAGCAAACCAATTTGATACAACAGTTACAGTCAGAAGTGAGAAATGTTCGTTACGAAAACGACAAACTGCGACCGTCGCTAAAAGAGACCCAAGAAAAATTTTTCGCTTTGGAAAAACTATACAAGGAAAGAGAATTTAAGGTTTATGAACATCCCGGAACGACAGGAAGAAAACTGCTGCGATATAGTATACGACTTAATCGAAAACGAGCTAAAGATCAGCACACAAGATATTCGTTTTCACGCTGTTCATCGCGTCGGTAAACCAGCGGCTCAGAATGTTGACAACTCTACCTCAACGCGTCCGAGACCAATTATTGCAAGATTTGTGAGCAGGGAACACACAGAGCAGGTTCTGGGCGTTAAAAATCGACTCAAGAAATCCGGTAGATTCAAAGATGCGTACATAACCAAAGACTACGCTCGAGCGATTCAAGAGGAAAGAAGATCGTTAATCAAGGCTATGTTCACTGCCAGAGAAAAGGGTTGCAATGCAAAAGTAATCAACCGAAGCCTCTTTATTGACACCAAGCTTATGACATTAGTTCTATCCCTAATGAATATCGACCAGTTTGTTGAGTAGTAAGTATATTCCAAGATATGTGTTTATCTTTCTTCCGCCGTGTGGCACAAGAAGAATGCAGTTGACCCGAGTCTTCTATCTGGCTTGTTCCCGGACTCCAACCCTCACAAGGAAAATGTATGTGTATATATGTAGGTTATATATGTGGCTATGCTTTACGTCGTTTTATTTATTTTTTTGTTACACAATTTAACATTAATAAGTTCCAGTTTACCCTTACCGTTTTTTACTCGCGCTACCCAAACGCTTTCGGAACTACGCTGGGTAATTGTTCGGTACTGACTCTAAATGTTAGAGGGTTTAGGAACCAGTTAAAAAGAAGAAGTGTCTTTAGTTACCTCAAAGACCAAAATTGCCACTTTTATTTCCTGCAAGAGATCTACTCCGAGCCAAATGATGAAAGGATCTGGAGAGGCGAATGGGGTGGTGACATTTTCTTTTCCCACGGATCAACTCATAGTAAAGGCCCGGGGGGGTACTCCCTATAATGCCCTATACGGGGAGACTCCGCCCGAAAGGGGTACCTTTTTCAGGCTTCAGGTATATAAAAGGGTAGGGATTTCACAAGTTGAGGGATATAAAAGGGCAGGGAAATCGGTCATTTAGGCATTTAAAAGGGCCTTTAATTATAATATTTCGAATAGACGCCCCTTACGGCTGTGCCAGTTTATTTATTAAGCACTACATGAAATTGAGAACAAGACTTCCTAAACAAGGTATGTGAAAGGGGTACCTTTTTTCAATAAAAGGTATATAAAAGGAGTACCTTTTCTGCCAAAATGGTATATAAAAAGGTAAGGGGTTGGACCTCTGGGCGGAGCCTCCCCGTATTAAACTTTGTTAAGTAGCCCCCCCGGGAGTAAAGGCGTCTGTATTCTTGTTAACCCTTCTCTTAGCTCATCAGCATCAATCGAAAATTTCAGTAAAGATCGAGATGGTAGGATATTATTTCTATTAACTTAATTTTCAAAACAGCCAATATTTCGTTATGCAATGTCTATGCGCCGAACGATTCACAACAAAAACAAACGTTTTTGCTTAATTTAAACGAATATTTAAGTCCAACAAGGACACAAGGCAATCTCATTATTGGTGGAGATTGGAATGTTACACTACAATCACTCGACAAAAGAGGTGGCGTCCCATGGAAAGCATCTACCTATAGAAACAAACTTATTTCAATGATGGAAGAATTAGAGTTAATTGACATCTTCCGAAATCAATACCCGCAAAAGTTGAGCTTTTCATATGAATCAAAAGCACTGAAAGTTTGCTCAAGGTTATATTTTTTCTTGTTGCTCGCTCCCTCTCCAAATGCGTTGTTAACGTACATACAAAGGCCTCCAACGCGCCCGACCACAATGCAATAAAACTTTCTCTAGAACTTTCGGAAGAGAGACGGGGTCCAGGCCTGTGGAAGTTTAATAACTCCCTTATTGATGATGAAGAATATGTAAACCTCATTAAAGAAAATTATACCGTTATAGGCGAAAAATACCGAGACTTGGATGATCACAGACTAAAGTGGGAATTAATTAAAATGGAAATAAGGGGCCTTACAATTGCTTACTCAAAATACAAAGCCAAAGGACAACGCAAAAGGGAATCGGATGTACAAACACGCCTTGAGGAACTAGAAAAAAGGATCTCGGGCAGCACTAACGCCGATTTTATCAACAAAGCACTAAACGAGAAAGAAATTCTAAAACAACAACTTCTTTTGTTTGAGAAAAAAGCGAACGGCTTAATGCTACGCTCCAAAACCAGGTGGACGGAAAAAGGTGAGAAACCTACGAAATATTTCTTTAATTTAGAGAAGAGAAATTACAGCAGAAAAAAAATAGCAGAACTAGAACTCTCGAACGGAAAACATCTGCACAAAGCCGATGAAATAATGAAAGAAATCGAAAGCTTCTATAGAGATCTCTACACTTCAAATGGTGAAACTGAAGATGACCGGTTTGAAAATTTCGTTCAAAACTTGGAAATACCTAAGCTGCAAGACGTAGAAAAAGAAGAGTTAGAAGGGGAAATTACTCTGGAGGAACGTAAAGAAGTTTTAAAAACCTTTTCCAATGGAAAATCACCAGGTGAAGACGGTTTTACCTGGGAGTTCTATAATTGTTTCTTCCACCTACTGAGTGAGGATCTAATCAATTGCTTGAATGCGGCTTATAGAGAAGGAGAAATGTCAATATCCCAGCGCAGAGGCACTATCATTCTCATACCGAAAGAGGACTCAAATTTACAGCACCTAACAAATTGGCGGCAGATTACTTTACTAAATCTGGACTACAAAATCGCGTCCAAAGCAATAGCTAAAAGAATTGAAAGGGTACTAAAACTTCTTATAAATCCGGATCAAACTGGATTTATAAAGGACAGATATATCGGCCAAAATATCAGACTAATTAACGACATCTTAGAGCAAACCGTAGCCCAAAATATCCCTGGAATTCTCCTCCAACTGGATTTTAAGAAGGCATTTGATACCATTGAATGGAAATTTATTCAAAAGACGCTTGCCCTCTTTAATTTTGGCGATAGTATTCAACGATGGATATCAGCTTTGTACGCCAACCCGGAGAGCTCCGTTATGAATAATGGCTTTTGTACCAACCCTTTCAAATTGTCAAGAGGTGTGAGACAAGGATGCCCCTTGTCTCCTTACCTATTTATTCTGTCTGTGGAAATCTTGGCATGCAAGATAAGGCAAAACAGAGAAATACAAGGTATTCAGATTTTTAAAAAAGAATTCAAAATAAGCCAGTTCGCTGACGACACCTCACTTTTATGTAGCAGTTGCGAATCGGTTAAAAACGCTATCCAATTGCTAAATAACTTTGGTGTTATCTCCGGTCTGAGATTAAACCCATCCAAAACTAAAGCCTTGTGGCTAGGCCCCTGGAGGCACAAGGTTGAAGAGCCGTTTCAATTCTACTGGCCAAAAGGAGCCAATTAGAGCGCTGGGAATTTATATATCTTACCATCAAAAACAAAACGAATTGAAAAATTTCAAAGCAAAAGTGGATAAGCTAAGCACTATTCTTGACATCTGGCAATCTCGCAACCTTACCTTGTTGGGAAGAGTTCTTATAACAAAATGTCTCGGAATTTCACAGCTGGTGTACTCAATATCGATCCTTGATGCTCCTTCTGAATATATCAAAGCCACTAACTCGCTTCTTTGGAAAAAAAAAGCAAGACAAAATTAAACGAAAAATAATGTCTCTTGATTATAGTCACGGAGGTTTGCGCGCGCCAAATATTGAGTTAATGTCCAAGTCACTAAAACTTGCCTGGATCTCTAGACTATTAAAAAATGAGCAACCTTGGGAGCAAGCCTAGAAGACGATTCCCAACTACTTTCTGAATAAATATGGTGGCCTGAACTTTTTGTTAAAATGCAATTACAATGAAAAATTTCTGAGGCAAACCAACTTGCCGCATTTCTACAAGTCAATGCTACAACATTTTCTGGAGCCTACA
>JAHPZR010000942.1:0-2500 GCA_019787425.1 Platygyra sinensis | reverse complement strand
GCACGCGGGGACTTGTGTATTCCGCGAGTTATTTTATCCGTATAAATGGAGGCTCCCTAATATAAAAGGATTTACCCCCGAGAGGCATGAATTGAACTTTATCGTAATGTACGATATTTGTTTTGAAATGCAATGTGTTGGGTGGTAGATTGATATCACGGTAAGTGTTCTAGCTGAATGTTTATTGAAACAATAATATAAACAAGAAGTTATTCTGGTAACCACTCAAAAGTAATGTTCCATAAAGTTTAGAGATAGCTTGTCCTATGTTGTGCGTGCGTGCGTGTGTCTCGGTACTTCTGCTATGCTCTAATTAGCTGAAAGTGACATGTTTTTGTAAGTTAAGTGAAACACTTCTTAACCTGAGACAACATCTTATTGCATTCAGCGTGAAAAACGGCGAAAACCGAATAATAATAATGGTTAGATATTTTTCTTAGAAATAATATGCTAGAAGCGAGCTTCTTTCTTTCCTTTTTCATTAGTTTTGTTCAAATTTGTAGATAAAAACAGGATACCTCTTGTTGTGTAATCTACTCTAACTGAATTGCAATTTGTTTTGGAATGAAACCTTTGTAACATGAAGTGGGAATCATTGTTGTCAGTAAACAACACGGGTGTGGTTGGGTAGAAAGAATACAAAGGAACAAGTGAAATGCCCGTTTCAAAGAAAGAAGGTAAATGGTTTAATCTAATAATGCTTGTTTTGAACATGCCGTGCGGGTTACAAGTAATATAAGATGAGTTAAGAAAAAGAATTTAAGAACTGTATTTAGCGATCATCTGTTATTGTTTACATTGTTCTTGATGTTCTCTATTGTACTTTGTTGTCTGAACGAAATACATTGAAACTTACTCTGAGCTGTTTATTATATTTTGTTGGTTTGCAATATGTTTTAAGGTGGCTCAAAACAGTTTCCAGCTCATTCCAAGACTTAGATTTTGATGGGTCATTATAACCACTCTTTATCAATTTATGCTACAATCATGGTATCAAAAAACTGCCCAATCACCTTAAAGTTTCGAAAAATTAAGGTGGCTCTGAAGCGCTTGTACAGAATTTTTTTAAATTTTGGCAAAAGTTGCATCCTACCCTGCTTATCAAAATTCTATAATAAGAAAAATTTCACCGTGCCGTTTCTGAAATATAGGCGCTTAAGGCTGAAATTAAGGGTGTTTTTAGCAAGTCATAGTGTTGCTATGGTAACCTATTTTGTCACGAAAATAATACCAACGAGTTCACTACTGATTGGGCAGTTTTTTGATACCATCATCGTAGCATAGATTGATAAAGAGTGGTTATAATGACCCATCGAAATCTAAGTCTTGGAATGTGCTGGAAACTGTTTTGAGTCACCTTAATAAAGGTCCGGAATCTCAATATTGTGAGCATTTTTATTCAATTTACCTACCGAGTTTTATTTCACCATCTAAAATGAGAACAAAATGGTTTTGTCATTGTTGTATGTACTACATTATATAAGCCGCATGAAGTGAATTTAAACTGCAGATTTTTGTTATTGATGGAAAAGAGTTTTGTATTTATTGGTTGTAGTAGCAGCAACAGAGATGTTTGGGAAGAACAGATGTTTTGTTGTTTCTTAATGATAACTAGAAGTTGATAGCATTTCACGGTGATAACACCGGTTGTTAAGTGAATTTGTCATCGTGTGTCTCAGGTCAAATAACGCGATTTTAAAACATCTAGTGCTAAGTTGACCTTTGAAATGAAAGGGCTTAAGATTTGCTACGGTTATGCACCAGTCAATGTAAACCCCCGCACCGCCCCGGCCGACACATAGCGGGGCATTTGACAAGCGCTCACTTCTAAAGTTGCAAATTGCCCAGCACCCCGGGGTCGGGTTTTTCCTCTTATTGAAGCTAACGATCCCGCTCACATCCCTCGCTCTTGTTGAGTGGAAGACACAGGCTAACGTAAATGGTTTAAATTTTCTTTGTCAAGTAACACACGTCAACGCATACAATGCTTTTCAAATGGTACAAAATGTTTGTGGTGTCTTCATAGTCTACTGTTAACATTTAAGAGAAACATGAAATTCTACATGCTAGTGTATATATGTGCTATATATATTTTTTATTATTATTCTATTGTACTGTTTTATTGTACTGTTCACTGAAAAACCCTTTTCGGGAGTGTTCATTAAAGTTGATTTGATTTGATTTGATTTGATTTAGTAGAAGATGGTTAAGTGTTAGTGAATGCAGTTTAAAAATGTATTTCAAAATTTGAACAAACACACCGTTTCATAGAATGGGTTTAACTTTCCTTTTCCACCTTCTTGTTTCCATTGAAGACCTATATTTAATAAAGGACTACTGAGCAGCACACATATACTCCAGGGAATATTTTCCTCTTGGAATAAGGAGAAACTATGCTCGCCCGGGGCAGCGAAAATGAGCGAGCATAGTTTCTTATTCCAAGTGGAAAATATTCCCTGGAGTATATGTGTGCTGCTCACTAGTCCTTTATTAAATATTA
>JAHPZR010000940.1:0-20000 GCA_019787425.1 Platygyra sinensis | reverse complement strand
AAGAAGAATTGCCTCCAAGCATAACCGTGCCCAGGCCTCTCACGGCGGAAAGAGAGAAAATTACCAACATCGACCTGCACTGTTTCGGTGACGCGAGTGGTAGAGGGGTTTCAGCCGCCTTGTATGTTGTAGTCACACAACCATCTAGGGTCAACGTGGGGCTTGTAACTGCGAAGGCGAGATTGGCAAAGGAAGGCCTGAGCATTCCCCGACTGGAGCTGGTTTCTGGTCATATGGCGATTAATCTGATAATCAACACAAGAGACGCGCTGGAGGGCTTTCCTGTCGGTGAAATGTACTGTTGGCTGGACAGCACAGTCGCCTTCCATTGGATACGAGGAGCAGGGAATTACAAACAGTTCGTCGGCAACCGGGTTAGCAAGATCCAGCAACATCCAAACGTAAAATGGCGTCAAGTGACGAGTCAAGACAACCCTGCAGATCTAGGAAGTGGTGGAAGTGTGCAAGGAGATGAGCTATGGTGGAGAGGACTTAAATGGTTAGCAGAGAAAGAAAGCTGGCCATGCGACATCGTGACAAGCAGCACTCCTGAAAGTCAAGCCAAAGCAAAAGTGACTCGAGAAGTATTTGCCGGAGCCCGAGAAGTGACAGACGAGTTTGACGTACTTCTAGAGAAGTTTGCTCTGTGGAAAGTATTGAGAGTTTGTGCCTGGATTTCGCGTTTTGTAAACAACACCCGCAAACACAAAGAGCAAAGGACAAATGGACCCCTCACGACTGACGAGATAGAGAGGCAAACACTTTTCTGGGTAACACGTGCTCAGAACAACGCGAAGGAAAGCGAGAAATTTGAAGTGATCTACTGCAGCTGAACCTACAAGAGAGACAAGATGGACTACTGGAGTGTCGCGGGAGAATCCTGGGAGATTATCCCATTTATCTCCCGGACAGTCACCCCTTCACGGCGAAACTAACAATGGTCTCTCATCAGGCCACACTCCATGGGGGAGTTGGACTAACTCTAGCGAAAGTGCGTGAACGGTACTGGGTACCAAGACTTAGACGGCTAGCGAAGAAGGTGATTAAGAAATGCTACGGATGCAAAAGATTCCAGGCAGTCGCATTAACAAGGCCACCTACTGGAAATTTACCGAGAGATCGAATTGAAGGACGAGAAGCATTTCAAGTGATCGGTGTTGAAATCGCCGGCCCTCTGAAGTACCGAAAGGGAAAGAAAAAGGAAGGCAAGGCGTACATTGTACTCTACGCTTGTAGTCTAACACGTGGAATCTATTTAGAGTTGCTGCCAAACATGGAGACCACAGAATTCATTACCAGTTTGAAGAGGTTCATCGCACATCGGGGACGTCCAGAAAAGATCTACTCCGACAATGGGAAAACGTTCGTTAGCGCCGCGAACCTTCTCAAGACCATTATGAGTGACGAGAAAGTTCACGATTACCTAGCGAAGCACAGAATAATGTGGCAGTTCAACTTAAGCAGGGCTCGCTGGTGGGAAGGACAGTTCGAACGCCTAATCGGACTGGTCAAACGAGCGCTGTATAAGTCTATCGGCGGTGGCTTACTGACTTAGGCAGAACTGCAGGACGTTTTATTAGACGTCTAAGTCGCACTCAACAACCGCCCCCTTTGCTACGTGGAGGATGATCCACAACTGTCAGTTCTCACCCCTAACTCTTTGCTGTTCAGACCACCAAACCTCCTACCGGAGTTGGAGCACCATCATCTAGAGACCCCAGACCTCAGGAAGGGCGCGAAGTACCTCAAGTGGTGTAAAGACGCGATGTGGCGAAGGTGGACGGATGAATATTTACGGGGATTACGCGAGCAGCTTAGCCTTAAACATCAGGGAAACCAAAGTGACGTAGCAGTGGGTGACGTGATGTTGGTGAAAGACGACGAAAGAAACCGTGGGAAATGGAAGATGGGGATAGAAGATGGGCTAATCACTGGACGAGATGGTATAGTGAGAGCTACGAGGATGAAAACCGCAACTGGGTCGTACCTAAGGCGAGCGCTACAACAGTTCTACCCTCTTGAGTTGTCGTGTGATCGTGAACCCCAGAGAGCACAGAATGTACTCAGCGTCAACGCAGCGGAATTCGCCCCAAGGAGAGAAATGAGGCAGGCAGCACGAGATGCCCGAGGACGCATTGCTGCGCTTGCAAATGACGAGAACAATTAAGGAACTGTGAAAAATTACGTGACATTCGCTTTTTCTCAAATTATGGACAATGAAAACATAGTTTTCGTTTTCGAATGATAGTATTTTGACAAGTTTAATAAACATGGGGGAGGGTGTTAGAGATTCATAGCTGCGTTACTCATTGGTGCGTGACAAAAAAAGGAATTCATATCGTGACAAGGAACGTACAGTAATCAACAACCAAACAGATTAATGTAACTAAGTTTGAGCGACAAGTTGATCACGTGAGCATAGAATATATTTACAATAGAGAATGATCTGTAATTCAGAGTAGACAAAAACGTGTTCGGTGACGGTTGAGACTTCTTGTGACCATTGTGACTAATAAAGGATATTGAGACGAGACTGGTGTTGGGTGAACTGGTGATATAAAATGGACGCCCCGAGCGGTTATGTTTAAAGTTGGTATGTTGGAAATCACCCAGCGCCACCAATGCCTCGCGATGCCTCTCAATGGTCGCGGTGTTTCTCTTCTCAACGATGCCTTTAGCCTTAGAGACCCTTAGTTTTCTGTATATTGTGAGTATTTTACTGAATATATGCTAAGAGATCCTGATGGGAATGTTTTTTTAACTAATACTAGGAATATAAGAATATATAAATAAAGGTTTTCATTATCATTTAAAATAATAATAATAGTAATAATAATAATAATAATAATAATAATAATTATGGTAATCATGTGATAATAATAATAGTAATAATAATAAAAATTAAATAGATGTAAACTTTATTAAAACTTCACAATAATTACTCACAAGATTAATAATAGTAATAATAGTAATAATAGTAATAATAGTAATAATAAGAATGATAACCATCATCATCATCATCATCATCATTATCATCATCATCTTTATTATTTATAACGCGCGTGTCAACATATTCAAATGTTCGAAATGAGAGATCTAACTAAAAGAACGAGTATTTTTTCGTTCCTGAAAGATCTAAAAAGCAAATATCTATTTTCTCCAAGAAACTTACTCCGAACAAAATGACAAAAATATTTGAAAACATAGGCACGTAAGGCGTGCAAGAGTAATTTTTTAATTAAAAGGTTATAAAAAAAGGAGCATTTAAGCGATTAAAGTGATAATTCAGTTAATTTAACTCGTTTTCTGGCTACAATGTACAGCAAGAAAGAAACTGAGAATCTGATGTACATACGATCTTATATCGCTAAGATAAGCAAATAGTAGGCCTTAAAATTTTGGTTTAAAAGTCTGGCTGCCTGGTTTATGTTAAAGGTGAAAAAAAAAAACGAAGTGAAGGCCTTGGTCTCATTCATTTTAAGTTCTCGCAAGAGGGTATGGATAAAATATAGGCACGCTAAGCGTATAGGAGTTTTTTTGGAATAAATGGGCTGGTGTGGGGGGTGGGGGGGATGGGTGACTGTTTTTCTGTAGGTTTTTGAGTTGTTGCAAAAACGGGGTGTCAATTTGTTTTTTTTTTTGTAGAAGGGCAAGCCATATATGTGTATTGTGTGCTTCCATGATAAAACATGGAGTATTGGCAGATGATGATTTAATACGTATATTATTTTTGTGCATGGAATAACAGAAATATAGTACATGTAAGTCAAAACTGTTGTAACTAAGGTATGGGTTTGAGACGACAGGAAAGATCTTTGATCTTATAACCGCGCTTTTAAAAATTAGCTGTTTTCCCAGCACTACAGTCACAACGCAGTGCACATTCCAGAGACCCCCTCAATGATTCATTTATTACTGTAGACACCAAATCACTTGATCAACACAAACTATATTAATGCATCATCGTTCACCACTATGATGACGTAATGGTTAATAATCACCCGCACATCTACCTTCACGTTTCTTATCTACAAGCAGTCCTTGTTGATTCACTGATGACTATAGCCACGCAATCAACTGATCAATCTGTAGCCGCACAACTGACAACAACGACTACACGAACTGTTTAAGCCTCTTATTGCACCATCTCATTGACCCGTCCATAACATACCCGATGCGCCGACTAAGAAGACATTTTTTACAAAAAAATAACTCAAAAATAGCAAGAAAGAGAAATGAGCTCTCTGACTCGTTTAAACCTGATTTAATTAATTTGTAGTATAACTTGGTGCCACGCAGTGTTGAAAGAACATTATTTTGAACAGTTTTCATACTTTTTTACCATTAACAAAAAGATATCGGACTGAAACGAATATCATAAAATACTCATGAATTGACCATATCAAACCGCTGCTGCAGACACCTAAAAGCTGTCCAAACATGTGAACTTCCTTTTTGTTTAATATCCTGGGAACAAGAGGCCATAACTTGTTAGCTCTAATTGAATTTACTCCTACGTGAAAGTTACCATTTGTAACTAAAAATAGCAATATCTCGTTTTGTTTGTTCAAACATTTCATGGAAACAAGTGGCGACGATTCGTCAGCTCTAATTGAATTTACTCCCTTGTGAAAAACAGAAGTGTCAAGTTACCATTTCCAACTAAAAATAGCAAACATCTCGGGGAAACAAGTGCTCACGATTCATCACCTCTAATTGAATTTACTCTCTTGTGAAAAACAAGGGCGTCAAATTACCCTTTGTAACTAAAAATAAAAATATCTCGTTACATTTGCACACAAGAACAAAACAGTTGTTGCTTCCACTTATTTTGTAAACGTTAAAACTGTTTCAAATCTAAATAGTCTCGTCTACTGTCACAATCCTATAAGCTCGGCTTCTCGGAGATTTCCCCACCACAGTCGCTCCTCCCAAGTAATCTATAGATTTTAAATTTAATATCAGTTAACCTATTTACTTTCGTTTTTATTATCCTTGTGTTTCATTTTGTGTGGGGAAAAATGATTAAATAAATAAATAAATAAATAAATAAATAAATAAATAGGTACTTTGAACTAGAAGCGACGATTCGTGACCTCTAGTTGAAAAACAAAAGTCGTGAAAAACAAAAGTATCAAGTTACCCTTTGTAACCTGAAATAAAATATCTCTTCCCATTTGTTTACTACTGACTCATGAACTACTTCAAAACTCAAAACTCATCCGGTTCGTAACTAACCACCATTACACTGAAACAACCCAATGTATATTATGTAACTGTCACAATCCCCTCCAAACGGGACTAAAAATCACAAACCGGCAATAAACACGTCAGTCTTTATTATTCAATCACCAAAGTCCTTGTACTTAATACAATCATAGAACTCTCGAGACTTCATATACCTTACTTAAGTTATCTTAAACAAGAAATTTTCTTTTTCTTCCACTACAATTCGTGCTGGCTATTAATGTGATAAAGCAAAAAACCTGATAACATTGACGAAAAAAGATTAAGTTTCATTTATAACTTATATTCTGATCCCAGTGGTAAACAAGAACCATCATTATAAATGTAAAATCGTCACAGAATAATTTCTTTTTGTTCTGTTGACGAAACCAATCGTAGTCTCTTCGCTTTTCTCGTTGAAACTTGTCACTGAAACTGATCAATGGATGCTGAAATTACGACTCGCCCTGCACTCTGCAGCAATATTTAGGTTTCACTCGTGACAACACGCAAACGATTCGAACCTGGTTACAACCTCTTCACATTCCATCTAGTGCATTCCGCCCCCTTAAATACAATTGTTCCTATCATAGAAACCACATCAACATTAGTACTAGAGCGGCTAACACTCATTTAATTCAAAACCTTGTCTAATGGGAAAAGCGCACCCTTCATCGCTTGCTCGCAGTTATATCCCAAACACTATGTTTTCTTTGACTGATAATCCAATTGCTAATGACTATCAAACCCGCACACAAAATCCTCAGCCTAACCCACAGAAAATTTCGAGGTAAACCCAATATATGAATACTTCCTCCTCTTTTACAGAAGAACAAATATGGCCGTTCTCAACTATATCGGGATCAAAATCTTCTCCATACCATTTACTTTTACAACGGGAAACTTGATTGGTGTTTAATAGTAGCTATATAGATACAATCTGATTGGCGTGACATACATACATCTCTCACTGATCCACTGATCCACTGATCCACTGATCCACTGAACGACTGATCCACTCACTGAACCACCCGTCCATAACATACCCGACACGCCGACTAAGAGGTGTTTTTTTTTTTACAAAAAAATAACTCAAAAATGAATGGGAAGGTGAGATATTCTTTTCCTATGGTACGAATCACAGCAAAGGTGTGTGGACTCTAGTTAACCCCTCTTTTCATTGCCAGGTTGATTATTGTTACCGCAACAACTCCGGGCGAATAGTGTTAATCGGCTCCCAAAGATTATAGAGAAGCTTCAGCGCGCGAAGAACCATACTTAAGGAAAATTAGTAACTCATCAAGCCGAGAAAATTTGGTTATGACGTCAGCGTACGAGCAAACGACCAAACAAATGCTGCCCGTACAGACTCTGAGGGAGGAGGAGGGGCGTCTCCAGGTAAGCCTAACGGGGGATCTAAGCCCCAAATGTGCTATCCGTCAATAGCACATATGCATTTACTTTTACTGCAGATTTGGAATTTCAATCTTAACCTCCGTCAACTAACAAAAGATCGGTGACAAAAGGCTTATTCATGAGCCATCAACATATTTTCGCTCAAGTGGTTGGTCCAATATGCTCCTGCTGAAACTGGGCAAAATCTGAGTCATATTCCACATTTTTGTGTGGCTTACACGAAGTGTAAAGCCACATTATGGTATCACCTGATTTATTTATTTATTTATTTATTTGTCTACGAGAGTCGAGCGCCTGTCACGTGGTCTAGAGTCTACGGTTTACGTTTTCTAGTGTCTGCGGTTTACGTGGTCTGTGTTTACTAGTAGGTTATAAGCTGGGGTTCGAGTAATTGTTTTCAATTGATCGTATCACGAGTTAGTTCTCCTGGCACAAACCAACAGACACAGACCCAGCTTGTGTTGTAAGTGCAAATTCTGCAAGAGCGTTTACGCTCTCACGCTGGTTGAATCTTCGGCTCGGGTTGTAATGTTTTGGTTTCCACTTAATCAAGTACCGCATAAATTTGCCCTGACTCATAATAAGAACATTAGACTACGAGTAGTAGGTTTTTGTTCCTGAAATCCTCCTCGTGCGGAACACAAAATATATTATGCAAGCTAGGGAAAGAAACGAGGAGGAAATGGGAATAGATCGCATGTTCCAGTAATTTCTAGCGCGCCAGGAAAAGAACTCAGTAATTTCTAGCGGGCAAGGAAGAGAAAGAGACTGTTCACAGTCTATAAGAACAGGACAAGACAAGACAAGACAACTTTATTTAACCAGGGTAGCCCAGTCAGCTGCAAAGCTGGTATCCTTAGGGGCCCTGGGTTCAATAAGACTCACATATACACATTTACAATAGAATTTACAAGGTTAAGTAAAATTAGCTAAAAATTACAGAACGGAAAAAAAGAAAAAAAAATCAGATAAAATGTCCTTTAAGAAGGCGTTTAAAAATTGCTAGAGAACTTGCCTCTTTGATTTCGCTTGGCAGTGAATTGTACAAGGTGGTTTGTACAAACAAGTTTAGGTCGATAAGCATGTCCCACACACGATAGGTCAAGGATTTGGTATCGGATGAACTTGTGCAAACAGGCAACTCAATGGAACTGCTCCAAAAAATTGATAAAAGCTCACATTTAATTAAAACAACAATTAATTTCCAGTGAAGTACTTGGTGCTGCGAAACTCCTTAAAGATAACAAGGTGTTTATTTCAAGGGGAAACAATGACAATACTGTTTGCTCTTTCTCCTGTTTTGAAGTTTGCGTACATTCTTTAATTAATTACTTTAATTAGTCATCACGTTTCACTTTATCCGCACTGATGCAAGTTTTCTGGAAGAGTTTACAATTCTGAAATTGTATTTTTTCCAGCTGAGGAAGGAGGAAAGGTTTATTTAAGGTGATTCCTCAGAAATAAAAGTTACCGATGAATTTTTTTTAAACTTTCCCTGAATGTTCTCTACCAAACACTGTTTCGAAAAATGCGATAAAAATGAGAGGTCACCATTTTCGTTTAAGAGATATGATGGGCCAATCTTACCTCATTTGTGCCTGTACTCGTGCTAATCACGCGCGTTTTTCATCATCCACGTTACATTTTGCGGTAGCTCGAAACATAGTTTATAAAAGTAATACTCGGGAAAAAACTTGACAGGTAGAAAGTGTCGAGCATATAGAACAATATCATATAAAATTTGTGGAAATATCACACTATTTGAAACGACGTGAACGTAAAGCGTTTATAGAGTTATTATTTTTGCGGTCATAATTTGCATCACAGAGTAACGATTTCGTGCACTCTTTCGTCTATATCTTTTTTTCCTTCCGATAGAATTTTTTAGTTTTCTTTTAAATTAAGGAGGACAATATGCAGACTATTATTATGCAATAAAAAATAAAGGTCACCATGCTCGTTTAAAAGAAAACGAACATTTATTTCGCTATCAAGCTTACCTTGAGGGAAATTTCTTTCGTTGTGTACGTGCACGCGCTAATTTGCGCGCGCTAATGACGCAAAAATCGTGCGCAGTAGGGATGCGCAATGCAATACTGAGGAATCACCTTAAAATATTGAAGGTAAAACGTTTATTTTCAGTAATGTAATGCCTTTTAAACGCTGACGCACAGCATTCTTTTGAATAAGTAATATCTCAATTATTTCATGCCGCGTTATTTCGCGCATGGGTTAAAAACAATGCTAGAGGATTTTCTTTTAATCCAAGCAACAGAAACACAAACACTACCTTTCCGTAAAAGTTTTGTTTTGCAGAAAAAGAGAAAGCAGTCAAGAAGAAAACAAAACATGAAAAGCATACACAGATGGGATTTGAACTCTTAACCCCTCGCGCGACGATCCAGCATGTATCAACTTGCGCATTACTTACAAGTATTTGAAAGTGTTAAACCTCAGTTTCGTCAAAAAAAATATCTTGCCGTCTTAGACTGTAGCACAGAGAAAACATGTACAAATACATGTAATGAAAACGTGTAGGCAGGCCTCAGTAACAAACAGTTTGTTAACCTTGAACTTTTTTTTTATTTTTACAAATGACAACACAGCCCTGAATGGATAAAGGTTTTATGCGCTTGTTCAAAACCTAGACTGCACCGAGTCACATCACAAGTACTTCGCTAACGAGCAATGCCTCATAACACCCTTTCATAATTTATTTTCCAAGTTCAGTGGCTAACAGCCTCTTTGATCTAAGTTGTATCACCCCTTTACTCCTTCACTTCTAGCCTGCAGTGCAGGCATCTTGTTGGGGCGATCGAGTTAGCTTTACAATCTTGCGACCGCTATTTAGACTGCCCGTCCCCTATCCTTTCTCTTGCCTATCACTCACTACCTTGGTAGAACTTTCTTCCTCTTTCCAGTCTTCCACTGCATGAAAAATTCAAGATGGCGACTGAACTTTTTACGATTTGAGCGCTCTCTCGAAGAAATCTCCCGGCGCCTGCTCTGCAGGCTACTTCACTTCGTGTTAGACATTTAGAAACCCGGCAAAGTCCGGGACACCCATATGAAAAGGCAAGCAATGCTCGTCAGAAGATATAAAGTTACTTTCTAAGGGAGAATAATATGAAAGTTGCCTGAGCTTCATTGGAACCCTAAAAGATACCACTTGAAAGAAAATGAAAGAAGTGCGATCACTAACCACTACTCAAGAGAGGATACCGCCGCGCGCCCATCCACTAGATAACCTGGTTTGTTTTGTCAACACCTATCCATTAGATAGTGATTATCATTTGAACAACTAGCGTTCTTTCCATTTTTTGACCAACTGGGTCCTATTCTGATTTGGAGTATTCTAAATCGTGAAATTTGCTCCAACGAGGATATAGGTTCTGACAATAGACATCTGTCCTGCCCTCCTACTATCTAAAAAGTGAAGCTTTGGAGTCGACTGGCTCATAGCAGCCTGAGCTTACCCCGTTTCTGTAGCATGAAGCGACTAGAAGTATTTCTACTCCCCCTGAACGGGATGCTAGTCCATCACAAGTCAATCCCCTGCAATTTGTCAGGCTTCCTCAACAATTTTCTTTAAAATTCAAACATCTGCTAATCGTGTACATGAATCAATTTTTTTGTAACCGAATCCACATACAGGAAAATCTACAGGATTCGTAAGTACCCCGGTCCCAGAGGTTTTTCTTGATTTTTCTCTGCATGAGATGCGACAACCAGAGCCGCAAAGAGGCAAGAAAAACCTCTGAGACTAGGGTAACTCGTAACAGAGTCACACATGTCCGCATTGCGGGCCTATTTTTAAATGATCCAGCATCCAGCATGAAAACATTTGAAGGTTACTGACTAAAACACAATAACCTCCATGTATTGACTTTAACAATATGCAAAGATATATGGCCTTGGCATTATGTGCTCCTCAAAGCTCATGCGCTACTTTTAGCTTTGTTCTAAGGAAACTGTTTGCTTCTGGGAACTGATACTGTCTACGGAAAAATATTTTCATCAAAGTGCACAACACTATTCCGAGAATGCATGATTCAAGGGTAGAAGAGGTGACTCAACTGGTAGCCTTTTCTTTAGTATTTCTCTCCATAATTCTACTCAAAGGTTTGGTTATACAGATACATGTATGTAATTAAGAGCTAGTTACCTGATAATTTTAGTGGCTGAACAGGGGCTTATCCTCAGCTAGCGGAATTTCATAGGAGAACTAAGACTCGGAGTCATTTTGAAAGCGCACAGCTTGGCAGAAATAAACAAAAAGCCTAAAGCCAAAGAGGAAAGTACATCTGTCTGCCTGTCTGTCTCTTACTGACATTTCACAACAGAAGATCTTTTATGGTTGCAAAATAGCAATGTAAAAAGCCAAAAAATCTGACAAAAACTGTGACACGAAATGACGATACACATACCTGGCCTTTATCCAGACAAACTTGCCAACAAAATTTTAAATTGAGTAAAGACAAATAAAGGACTTTGTTAACCTATTCCTACCGAGTTACTATCAAATCCTCTACACCTTACATTCCTCATTGATCCCAACAATAATTATGAATTAATAATATTATTAATTTTGCTTGAAAATTTTGGCTTCGAAACCTGATGGCCAAACCAAAACAAGTGATAAACACTCAAAATTAAAATTCAAAACTAACCAATCAAAACACAGCATTTCCTGAGACTGGTCTGCAGCATTCTACAACTTAAGTTTGCTTCATTTACGAAAAAGATTTCCATCACTTTCATGTTTTCAATAACACTTTAATTTCTTCATTGTTGTCCAAGTGAGCCAGTTCATGTATTTGTAAGAACCAAAAAGAGACAAGTTTTCTTCACAGAATGAGGCTACTAACCATAAAAATGATCAATCAAATAAAATTAATAATTATAGGCAGGTTTTTAAATCTCTTCATATACTTTCTCTGCTGGAAAAATATCTGAGAAATTGTGCCTGACGCAGTCATAAGATGCGAAATATGGAAAAAAAAAACAAAAAAAAAAAAAAACAAGTGAATATTCTAGCCTTTTACTTACCAAAATGTTGTGATGTTTGCACACCTTGACTTAAAAAACTGCATGATTAAGTATCTGAGTTGACTATGAATTACGATGTTGTAAGTTGTATCTTTTCCCACTTTTTTCTACTAATATCTTCAGTTCTCCTAGAATGGCTAGCTGAAGGATAAAAACAACATACATAAGCAAACTTTAACAAGTCAGAACTTAATTAGCACAGTATTTATAATTTTTTTTTGCATGCCTCACTACTGTTCAAAAGACCAAACCTTTGAAACGTAAAACTGCAGGTGCTGTCCAGAGAGGTCACATAATAACTATTTTGAGGTCAGCTTTTGAATTTGCACTTGGCAAGTGTGACTTTTTTCAAACATTGTAACAATTTTACCTACTAAATAAAGAAGCTAGTAAAATATGGAACCTTAACTACTGTAATAGCCAAACATATATTTGTACTTCTCAATGACAAGTAATAGCTGCTGTTTAAGCCATGAGCCCTGAATTGCATAGTCTGATCTATTATCATATTTATATCAGATATAATAAATTGAGGACATCAAAAAAAATCACCGATTTAAACTGCGACTAATCAGTTCTCAGGTCATTTATAGGAGCTATCTAAATAATCAATGAGTGATCGATAACTATTTAACTGGCTACATTATATTTTGACTAGTCAAAATATTATTAGTAATGGACAACACACTGACATCAATATAATCTGGTGACTCACACTTAACTTAACCATACAGATACTTCACTCAGACGTAAAGAAAAAAAAAGTTAACTTGTTCAGGGTATAACACATAATCTTGCAATCTTAGGGTGCCTTCCTTTGAGGTTATCTCGATCAGGATCAGTGATCCAAGATCTGTCTTGATCATGGTGCATCAAAAGAACCGGTGAATCCATGACCAGAGTGGATTCGCCGGTTTCTTTGATGTACCATGATCCAGACAGATCTTGGATCACTGATCCTGATCCAGATCCCCCCGAAGGGAAGCAGCCTCAATTACTCATCTTAGCTGAAAAGGCCTGCAAATGGGAAACTTGCCATTTGAATATGTAACTGGCAATTATTAAAAAAGTTAAGAATTTGAATGCATGGAAGTGGAACCTCAAAGCTGATGTTTGAGAGAGACATTTTTTCTATTATTCAGTTTTGCAAATGTCACAGGTTAGGTGCATTTGATCACCTGGTAATTTATTAAGTTTATTTAAAAAGTCAGCTTTTCACAGTCTCAAAGTAACTGTTGACACATCGATTGATGTCAGGAATAAAACATAAAAAAAATCACTTCAAATTAACAATTAGATTATGGACCCGAGATTTCTATGAGGTGATAGTTGATGATGCCGAAGGCCGAATCAACTGTCGCCTCATAGAAATGGAGAGCAAATAATGTAATTGTTTTAGTAGAATTCTAACTGAAATTAGCACAAACAACGCTTTCCAATGATTTTCCCACGCACTATTGAACTTTACCCTTAAACAAAGTTGCACTTATCGAACTGTCCTTGGCAAATTTGCAGTTGTTTACGCGCGTACCCGCCTTTTCAATATTTTCAAGTTTTTAAAGTCAAGAAACCGTTAATGTGCTTCTTTTAGTCTTCTCAGGAATTTAATTACCCACTTGCATCTAAAATTCCTTCTAAAACTTCGGAAAAACTATAAAAACATCGCATTTCGTGGACGACTGGCAGCCACTGTACTCTAATGGCTGATAGTATACGAGTAGCTTAGCCAATCAGATTGCACCATTTGCATAAGTATACTAGTAGAATTCTACTAAAATCAGTTAAAATAAACACATTAAATTACCCACTTGCATCTAAAATTCCTTCCAAACTTTCGGAAAAACTATGAAAACATCGCATTTCGTGGACGACTGGAAGCCACTGTACTCTAATGGCTGATAGTATACGAGTAGCTCAGCCAATCAGATTGCATCATTTGCATAAGTATACTAGTAGAATTCTACTAAAATCAGTTAAAATAAACACATAACCTTGCTTTCCCGGCGATGCGAGTATTCCAGTCCATTTTAGGGCATAACGGCGAACTAAGTAAGCTAACCACAGGTCAGGGCCATTTGTATCACAGCTAAAATGTGTCTTCGGTTTTATATCAAACTGATTTTAGAATCACCAACCACAGAACACAAAACTTTCGACAGTCGTAAATGCTCCTCTCATTTAAAACTCGAATCAAATAGCCTCTAGGTTCACCACAACCACAAGATTTTTTCGAAGGGTAATTGCTCAACTCCTGCAATATTTAACGCAACGTCCAAGCTTTCCAACTCACAGAGCTGCTCTGATGACAAAAATTGACTTGACTTTTCCAGCATTTTCTTTAAAATTTGTAGATTTCGCAGCTCAATTCCACGAGGAGAGACGCTCGAGTTGCTCGAGCCAGGTTTGACCGTGGCGTGATTTTCCTGGACCAATGACAATTCGTTGCTACGCATTGCAACCAATGAAATGACTTTATTTTGCATAGATAATTAGCAATTATTGAATGAGGCTGAGTAGGATATGAAGAATTCTGCAGATCAAGGAGGGTGTTATCCACAGAGGCCGACGGCCGAGGTGGATAACACCCTCCGAGATCTGCAGAATTCTTCATATCCTACGAAAACCGAATTCAATAATTGCTTTATTATTCATTCAAAATATTTTCCCGTTCTTAAAGGAGTTTCGCCATTTCGCTCTTTGTTTTTCTTCTCAGCAAAAAAACACAATCTCGTCCCCAGCTTTTCTCGGTCAACGGTTCAATAATTTTCAGCGGAGCTGCACTTTTGACGTCATCGGTTCAATAATTTTCACCGGGCTGCACTTTTGACGTCATTGATTCAATATGACGAAGATTCTTTCCAAATTTGGTAAACAGCAGCTGGTTATGGTGAATTATGCGTGCGGTTTTAACCAATCAGAAACGGGGAAATATTTTAAATGAATAATAATAGAAAATATTTTAAAATAAAAAGCTTTTTCTCTAGTAGTTTGTTTTGTTATTATATAAAACAAATAGATTCCATGTTGCCGTGCGTCTGTTCAGTAATAGATCACAGAAGACGTTTCGCATACGGCGATGGCTGTTTGCCACACAATATGAAACACGTTTCAGTGAGTACTGGACTATGTAAGCAGACTGAACGACCGTTGCAAACAACACCTAAACTGTTTTCTTTTTGCTCTTGACAGATAAGAAGATTGGAGATGCAAATCCGTATCCTTGTCTTACGGATGCAAACTGCCCTCCGCTTTCATTTTGCGGCGAGGGGAACAGGTGCTTTTGTAGAGATGAACTGATAGGAGATGGAGAGTCTTGCAGAGCACGTAAGAAAGTATTTCGTTCTCTCTACAGGAGAATCTTTGCAGACGTCAATGTTTCAAATTTTGCTCATGAACATACAACTTTGTGCTGAGAAGCCATAACGATAGACACAAATTGACAAGATACATTTAAAGGGCTTGTGAAACTCAGTAATAGCCAAATAAGCAAGCTAAAGGCGGTAACATTATATAAAGATAAAGACTGGTGAAATTTTTGGCTTTTAGGGTGTAACATTCGAGGTGAAATTGAGTTTCAAAAACTGCATAACGTAGCGAAAGCGCTAATGAGCTCATGCGTTCTTTGTAAAGTTTTGGGTTTTTAACCCGGGGGCGCACAAAGAGTATTTCAGTATTCAGAACTAATGCTTTTGCAGCTCCATCAAAAACTGTATCGCTTCTGTTTATGAGGTAATTATTGTGAGCTAAGATTCTCCTTTACACACCACTACATGCACTATACATATACATACATAACCTTGACAACAGCATGACAATTTTCGATGCTATGGAACAAAGTTCTTATATATATATTTTACTTTAAGGTGGCTCAAAACAGTAATATTTTCGTAAAAAGCCTGGGTTCTCGCGTGCACTTTAGCGCAAGGCATCACGCGATCACCTGAGGGGATGCAAGATAACGCAAAACTCGAAACAAACATGGCAGCGCAGCTGATTTCCCTTTCGTAAACGGTCGATGCCATTTTTAACGGTCGATTCCATTTTCGTAAACGGTCGATGCCATTTTTAAACGGTCGATGCCATCATTGGTAACCAAGCCTTTCAGAATGAACGATGCCATATCTGCTTTAGTTTCGGCCTGGACAAGGTAGAAACTGTTATAATTCTTTGATGGAGTAAAATGCGCAAACCAAATGCCTTAATTGTTCATATTCACACTGGTTTGCTTGCGGTTAGCTCTTATTTGATGTTTGGGGCAACTCTATTATTAATGTTTAAGAATGTCACGTTTTATAATTAAAGGGACACAGTCACCTATGTGACTGCGCTGACCTGGACGCTAGTTTTTCTCACTTTACCTTGACTTGGTAAAAATCAAAGTTCATCTAGAAATCCGCTTCATTTTTCGCAGTGTTTTGCTTGATTTTCAATCATTTACTGAAAAACCTGTTTTTGAGTGTCCTGTTGCTCATCCTATGATATTATTATTATCATCTCTGGTTAAAAACAGTATTTAATCCGCTGCTGGATCATAAGCGAAAAATGCGATGTTGATAATGCGATCGATTCACCAGCTATTAATATAAATAACAACAGGAAGGAAACTACTCTTCAGTTTTTCTTTTTCTTTCGACTTGCCCAGTTTCACCTTCGGGTATTTATGGCACTCTTTTTCGACTGCTTAAGCTGCAAACTAGAAGAGCGAATAAGAAAACTCTATCGCGTAGAATTGCGGGCTTCACTGATCAGCGTATCGCCTTCACGACTGCGCAAAGTGCGATCTTGCAAAGTCGATATTTTATTTTGAGCGTAAAACGCGCGCGGAAAAAAAAAAACCTTGTCAGCGAAACTAATATCTCAAAAACTGATCCGGTGACCCTATCTTTTTAATGCAAAAAATTATTCAACAGCAAAAACGGAATGCATGCACAAAATTGTAAAACAAAAAAAAACTGTGGAGAGGAATTTCTTCAACAGAACTTTTTCTAATTCTGTGAGTAATGAAACGATTTTTATAAATAAATATATGATCATCGCCTAAGCTTGTAAAATTCAATTGATGGTAAAAAGTTGGACAAGTTTGTTGTTATGCAGCAGGACAGCGCAACCTTAATTTATGACAAACACACGCAATGAAAGGAACAGAAGAGATCTACCTTAAATAAAATAGCACAGCCATTCACAACGGAACAGGTCTAAGCTTGAGAAAACGCACCTAGTCTTAAAAATTACCAGAAAACTGTTTTGAGCCACCTTTAATGACAGCAGCTAAATTCTGACCAAACTTTTCCTTTAAAATCCATATGCAAGTAAAACATTTGATTATCGAATTAAACCTGGTAGCGATTTTTGAACTGAAGATGACTTTTCGAACATTAGCCCTTTTCCTGAGGACTCCACAAAACGTCTCCGGGGTGGGGAGGGGGAGACTGCCATATTCAACCTGTATGGATATGTGCCTTTGTGAAGGGTATGGTTTTCAGGCAGTTTAGTCTGGAATAGGGTATAGCAATAAGACAGTGTTGGTCAAGAATGGCTTATAATTTATCGTGTAGAAATGATTTCGTCTAAAAAGGTGCTCTCTTCTCGGTATTCTATAATAGAAATTGAAACTCCAAAGTAACTTTGTAAGATTTTGGTTTAGTTGGACTACGATAGCGACAAAGTTTCTTCATGCAAGATAACTAGGCTGGGGTAGGGCACGGGCTTTTAAAGTCTAGACTAGAATAGAATTGCAAAATGAAGCTGATCATGGTCTAGTATAGGGTAAGAGTGCAAAGATCCTAGTGGCTCACCTCTACCCAGGTCCTAGTGGCCCACCCCTTCCTAATTATTTACTGAGCAACCCAACGGGAAAACGTTACGCTCAGACAAAGAGCTAATTAATACATTAGGCCTCCAAATTCACATAGGTGGATTAGTTACTGATAAATTATTATCTTAACCTTTGGTAAGTCTCTTGGACACTTCAAGTTCATCGAAGCTCACAACTTTCTTCGAACTACGCTCTCGGAAAACTGTTCGCTTCTCGGAACAAATAATGTCCGCAGACAAATATCTTAGCATATCTTAGGCTATTGTTTATTTAAGGACGTTCGCGCTAATTGTTTCTGCGCATCCTACTGCGCACGCAAATTCACATGCCACGTCATCCATGAGCGCGCGCGCTAAGTCATAAAATAAGGTAATGATAGGGTGGATGGCCATTGCTAGAGCTTTGCATGGATATAACGATCTTGGACGTTCGGTGACCCCAATTTTTCTTTCGATGGATCATTTTCTCTATTGATTTTCTACGTTTACGGAAAAAATGAAAAAAAATCTATCGACTAGACGTTTGAATTTTTGGCAAAATGCACCATCGAATTCCGTTCTTATTAGCTCTTCGCGCATTTTTGCGGCGGTTTCAAATGCCTCTGAAAGGGTTAAATTTTGTAAAAAACGTTAGTAACATTTGGAATTATTTATGCAACAGACCCACTTCTACAAAATATGACTAAGATCGTTTGCCTCTGTTGACTCACCTTCGATATTTTAAACTATAAACCCCTGCAGACCGTGCTCAGTTATATGGGGTAATTTTTCGAAATCAGTGCAGTTTACCACACGCTTTATCTCTGAAACGAAGACGGTGACCCCCAAATTTTTTTGCATTTCTGGCACAAGTAACTCATTATCTGCCTGCAGTAAAAATTTAAAAAAATTCTATTAACTGGAAAATTTTCGCGCGAACGTCCTTAACGGCCCAAAGCAGAAAGTACCGCCAAATCTATGGAAAGTGAAGCAAAGGAGACTGCTAAGGAATAGCAGAACTGGAAAAGGTCGTCTTTAAAGGAACTCAGAGTCTGACGCGGTATTTTGAGTCATTTTGGCCACGTACAAAATTCCCTTGAAATTGAAAAAACCTGAAAATAATTGTTAAAGAAGATAGAAAAACACCAAAGAGATAATAATAAACCCTGAAGGAACAAGGACGAAGATTTCTCAAACCCTGGCGTAATTCCTTCAAGCGCCACTTGCTGACATGCTGTAATACAATGTTCCATTGGAAATGTGCGAGTGTTGCCGTGTGGTGGAGCTTCTTATGCTCATCATTGAAATAAAATAGTTTAATTCTTCTGTTGTTATTATTTTTGATCAACTAGCTTCACCAAAGAACTGTTCTAACTCAAGGGAGTGCACGCATGAACAAGGAAAGTGTGTCGATGGATTCTGCCGCTGCGTTGGAATGTATGCTGGCAACGGAATCTACTGCAGAGGTAGGAAACGAATCATTTACGAAGATACCTGGACAACGGGAATTAAATGAAAAATCTCTAAGAAACCTTTCAACCCATCAGCTATCTGACGACCAAGTCAACGTGCTATCAAGGGCTCTCAAATTTATCCCAACGCCCGTAACTAACAAAACCATAATCAGGCGAAAACTCTTGCGGGATTTTGAACAATTCGCGAGAAGAATGCGCCTCCACTACATATCTTTTGGCTGCCACCCGGTAGCAAGTTTATTTTTTTCCTATTCTTTCTTATTCTGCTAGAGCTTGAACCGACTACTAGACAATAACAAGAAATTAATATTTTGAGAGCAATCACGTATTGGTGGTGTTCAGGACGGTCCTATGGAAATCAAGGCCTAATACATTAAAATTCCAAAACCGTAGGACTGCAGCTAAGGTTTAAAAGCAGAACTAAAGTTATGAAAACTACTAAGGTTAAAACTGTTTAAAGTGCTACTGAAACGAAATTTTCGCATGTGACATTTTTGCTTAATAATAAAGTTTGAACCTTACTTGGAAACACTGCAAACTTTTTTTTCGCATACGGTGAGTGAAAACTGCTTTCTCAGCCGTTCGAAGTTGACCGGGTGAGCCTAAAATTGGCGGCCATCTTGGTGCGGCCAAAACAACGTAGTGACGTCACTGGTTGTGTTACTCTGATGCCTCACTGAAAATATAGAGTGATTATGGGAGAAGGGATTAGTGTTCAAAGCCCCCGAAAAAACATCTTTAGGACATCTCAGAGCTGTGAAGCAGTTAAGAACAGTAGCCTTAAACCTGAAGAGGCGGAGAGTTCATCCTGAAGCCTTTCAGTCTATTTAATTGGATATTTCCAGGATACTATGTAAGCAAGCAAACGAGTCCGAGTTGTTAAATCGCAAAACGATCAGGACACTTAATCAAATGGCGATCTCTCATTTAACAATAGCTACACTCATAAAGTAAAATAGACATGAAAACAAGAGAAAGCGGCTTTTGAAAATATTATCCGGAGTATTGCTGCACGAATCGCAGCAACAACGCTTCTATTCT
>JAHPZR010000937.1:0-25048 GCA_019787425.1 Platygyra sinensis | reverse complement strand
CATATCTCTAAAACGAAAAAAGATATTTCAAAAAGAAAAACGCCATTCTTCTGTATTTTGAAAGGCCTTTCAAATAAATATATGTTATTGGCCGGCTGGGAGGTCCGTATAGGGAAAAACTGTGACCGAGGTCTTGAAAATGCTGCCCGAGGCCGCAGGCCGAGGGCAGCATTTTCAAGCCCGAGGTCACAGTTTTTCCCTATACGGACCGACCCTGAGCCGGCCAATAACATTTTTATCTTTTTTTTTCTTGCCGTAAACTGACTTACACGTGCGTTTGTTTACGTAACTTTGCCATTGAATTGGCTTACGCGCCCTCTACAAACCATTCGCAAAAAATCTAACGAGCGAAAGAACGAGTAAATCAGATACTATTGCCTGATTTCATACCGTGAGGGACTAGGTACGAGTCTGTTAATTATGGGATTAGCAACTATTGATCCCCATAGTCAGAAAGAGCACACCGAGATTCATAAAATCCCCAAGTTTGGTGTTAATCAGGCTAGTCTTGACTGAGATACAGGCATTTAAAAACGTAAAAAAATTACAAAGAAATGTATGGAAAACCGGCCAAATGTGTCCGGATTTGGCCGGTTTTCCATACATTTCTTTGTAATTTTTTTACGTTTTTAAATGCCTGTATCTCAGTCAAGACTAGCCTGATTAACACCAAACTTGGGGATTTTATGAATCTCGGTGTGCTCTTTCTGACTATGGGGATCAATAGTTGCTAATCCCATAATTAGCAGACTCGTACCTAGTCCCTCACGGTATGAAATCAGGGAATACGAAGAAAGATGTATTAAAGAACAGAATTAATTCGAACTACTTTATGTTAGTGCATTTAGTTCCCTAGTTAAGGTCTCCAAAATTGTTTTCCAGGTGTGAATTTTTTGTTCAAAGTTTGAAGTTGTACTACAAAAACAGTTTTTGTCGATCATTGGGAATCACTCGACTGAATTAGACTTTTCTACCGTAAATTGAGTAGCAGATAACGAGAAAATTCGTTAAGTGTACTCCACAGCAATTCTCTGAAGTACAGCAACGATTAGAGGGAAACTCGACTGAAATTGACTCAGTTTTTACTTAAAATTGAACAGAGAGACACACAGGATTACGCGCCATTACAGCGCCGAACAACAAACAACCAAACAAACTCTCAGAACTTCAAAAACTTCAATTGAATTTACTTACAGTAACTTTCCTTGCCATCTAAAGGTGAATAGAGGTAAACTTGCGTTAATTAATCGTCCTTGGAAGTGAAAAAAGGGCGAAAGATTGACGATAACCGCTAATTCACTCACGAAAATAGATCAACTCGATGGATTCCGCCCGCTGTAGCGGTCCGTATGAGAGAATTCCGCCCGCGCCAGGAACCAATCAGATTGCAGGATTTGTTGAATTCCGCCCGCTCACGAGCCGAAAAAAAGATAAGCAGAAAATATTTTTTGTGTCATATACACTTTAAGAATGCCAGAAATGGCAAAAGCGTGCCGAAAACATCAAAATAGCCAAGTCTGAAGCCTCCGGCATTAAAGAATGAGATGTTATGACAGTTTGAATTTCAAAAAAGACTGAGAAGATTTGTACGGAAAAAGTTGCGGGAGAGCAAGACCTTGCTCTCCAGCATCATTTTTTCACGGACATACTCTAAATTTTCGAAAAATTCATACTGACGTATTAATTTACTCTTTAATGCTAGGGACCTCAAACTTCGCCATTTTTGTATTTTCGCTACGCTCTTTCCATTTCTGGTATTCTTCAAGTTATAGCCCATAATATGTAATAGTTTAAGGAAAATTGCAGTCAACTGAACCCAGCTGCAAAGGGCCTATTAGCAGAGGGTTTCCATCCATTAAAAAGCAAACAATCTATTGAAAAAGCTACATAAGTTACCTAAAAATTAGGCAATCGATTTGACAGGTGTTACTTAAGGTGATTCCTTAGTTTTGCTTTGCGCATTCCTACTGCGCACGATTTTTGCGTCATTAGCGCGCACACATGAGCGCGTGCGCGTATAAAACGTAAGAGATTTCCCTCAAACTAAGCTCGATGGCGAAATAAATGCTCCTTTTCTCTTAAACGAGCACGGTAACCCCCACTTTTTATTTCATAAATTCAATGAGAACAATATCTTCAATAACTGAGAGAAAATTGGCAGAAATTTATGGCTACTTTTTTGGCAAATGAAAGAAATGCTGCAGAAAGAGACCTAACGAACCCAACAGAGTAAGTCCAAATTATGTTTCCTTTAAGGTAATTCCTTAGTATTGCATTGCGCATCCCTACTGCGCACGATTTTGGCGTCATCAGCGCGCGCACATGAGCGCGTGCACGTGCAAAACGTGAGAGATTTCCCTCAAACTAAGCTCGATAACGGAATAAATTCTCCTTTTCTCTTAAACGAGCACGGTGACCCCCGATTTTTTTTCCAGGTATTTGCTAAGAACAGTCTAATGAAGAACATATTTGAGGAGGAAAAAAAGTTTGATAGTAGAACATGATTTTTTTTTGGAAAATAGTTCCCAACTGGATGTATTTTGGCCAAGGCGAGGACTTCAAGTTAACCACGGAACTGTCCGAAAAAGTGCCATATTCCCGCAACCAGGCAATCAAAAGCGGCTTAAATGAAACAATACTGCTTATGCCAATAAATGAAGCTTTACTTTCAAGACAAAACTTTGTGCCTTTCAAGTAACCAAGATTTAATTCTGCATGAAGGTGATTCGAACTTTTAACACGCAACCAGTAAAAATACCCCATTTTTAGAGCCTGCTGACGCGTAAACAAGCACGGTGACCCCATTTTTTTATTGCATTTTTATTATGTTCATACCATGAATGTTCATTACGCCAAGTTTCAAAAAAAGTTTGATAGTAGAACAATTTCAAGGGAATTACCTTAAAGGATAAAATAATACAGGGTATTTGAGGACATTTTTTTCTGGGACGTAGACGCATAAACAATCAAAGAAAGTCGAACTCTGGGTGATATAACACGCCGCGTTGGAAAATAATCGCGCTTATTTATATTTGTTGCTGACGGAGATCACCAAAAGTCACCTTAATAACCGTAATTGTCAGTATTGCTGCGTGAAAACAAGCACGGTGATCCCCTCTTTTTATAATGTTTTTAATATTTCCTTGTCCTGTAACATACCAAGTTTCATCTGAAATCTATGGCGGGTTCTTTTACTAAGGAATCACCTTAACTCCATTTGTAATAAAATGAAACTGGTTAACACTATGTTTCGGTCAAATGGCATGAAAACGTCTTGTGAATATCTTTCACGATCCTTCGTCAATCGTTCTACGTCACCACATCAAAATTGACATAGTCCTTGTCATCATAAACTTCCAAATTCACATACGTCTGAAAATCAAAGAATAGATAAATAAAGATATTAGACCTTCCACGTTCTTGTGTCTCTGCTGATCAGTTGAACGATTGTACTAAGGGAGTAATGCTAGCGTTAATACAATTTTATAGTTCTTCTCTGTCTGCCAATGCTTCATTTCGGGCGATAAATTCTTTTCCTCGCCAGGTATTTCAAACTGTTTCGTCCGGATAGGCAGGCCTAATTTTTGTTCCTGATTCAGAGAAAAACTTCTTAAGTATTTATTTACCAGCTAAAACTGATGTGTAAATTGATAAGCAATCGGTGGGCATGTTTAGACAGCCAGCGTACACCCTAAATATAAAGTGTAATATCGGTGATTTGGCAGCCATTAGAATCACACGTGAAAATCAGAACACAGCAATACGCAATACATCACAGTGAAATTTGGCCGCGAATATCTAGCTCGACTATGTCTTGTTAGATATGCTTTTTACTTAGCCCCAGCACTTAAGCTATACTCCCTCAAAAGAGCGGTTTGTAGACACTTTGGATAAACACCACACAAATTGCGACAGCTTAAACAGTGAGTTCCCCGTTCTGATGTGTTTACTATACTGGCATATGTTAAAGAACGGCTTTACAAACCTTCTGGTCATCCAGAAGTCTTCTGACCGCAGAGCAAAGCCACCGGAACGTAGGTCGCTTTTTGGGCTGCTCGTCCCAACACTCGGTCATGATGGCGTACCTGCATAGGTTTATAAAATTTCAAATATTTTTTTTCCAATGACACAATTTTAGTTTAGTGAGTGAGGTATGCAATGGAAAGCACTTACAGTTCAGCAGAAATGTGTCTTGGTCTAGACATGCGGTATCCGGTCTGCAACAAGCCAGCCACTTTGCGAGAAGATACGCCAGGATACGGTGATTCGCCTTAAAACGTTAAAACATACTTGGCAATATTGTACAATTTATGACTCGTTCCTGGGGAAACTGTTAAGTTTGTTTCCGCAGAACATGAAAAGTAGAGCGTATTGTAAAGTATTGAGACTCAGAGCAAAAATAATCTACTCTATATTAAGCTATAGTCTTTTCAAACAGCCCCTGGCAAATTTAAATGAATAAACAAAAGGATGTGAAAAGCAAACTAAGTTGTGCTTATTGGCCTTCTGACAAATATTTTACATACCAATGGTAAACACCTCCCACATCACTATACCGTAAGACCATCTGTAAAAGACAAATATTGTGATCTCAGTTTAATTCTCTCCACTTTTCAACATAATGCAGCATTCTGCATCATCACTGATCGATATTACAGCTGCTCTCTTGAGAGTTCATTAAATTACATGCGTAGCTAACAATATGCGTCTTTTTCATGGATGTATCTTACGCAAACAAAGAGTATTATCATTCGATGCTTTTTTTTCTTCCTTTCCATTGGCCGAGAACCCACCACGTGACCTCCAAATAATTGCCTACAAATAATGGTCTGCTCATGCGTAGTACAGTCTAAAGGTGTTTTACCGCAAATAATATTCTGCTCATGCATAATTGGAACCACGTTCTCGAGAGGAAAATGGCAAATCGCTTCACTGAGGTGCCAGGAAGTGATTAAAATATGAAAACAAACTTGGTGATCGAATGATAAAACAATTATTGAACTCGGTTATCGCAAAATATCGTGATTTGTCAGTGTCTTGCAGATCAATTATTTGACTCAGCCCTCGGCTTCGGCAAATAATTGATCTGCTCGCCTCTGACAAATCATGATATTTTGCTCAACCTCGTCCAATAATTGTTAATTATGGATCTGTGGAAATATCTATACCATTAAATAGTACTTTAGTCTTATAACACAGACAGTGATGAAAACATCTTCAACCATTCGGTATAGACGCATTACAAAGGTTACCCTCTTTCAAGAAGTGTGGTCAACAAAAATTCTACTGGTACATGATGAAATTCGCGAGGTTGCTTAACTGGTTATTGGATAGTAAATGAAGCACGAAGGCTGGTAAAATTTGACGGCCTTATTAAATCAAAGCTTGAACTTACACGTCACTCATTGTTGTAGATTCACCGTAGAACAGCGACTCTGGCGGCATCCACTTTACTGGGAGACGTGCCTTGAAAATAAGAATTAGAGACTCATACCAAAAAATTGGCAAAACACACAAAGCGCAAATGAATAATGAGGTACTGACGGTCAACAGAACGAAAGAAAGAACGAACGAACGAACGAACAACGGACACTGTGGAAAGGAATAAAATAATGACTGAATTATAGACAATTTATCAATTGGTTGTTAATGAAAATCAATCGATCGATCGATTGATTTATTGATTTATAGATTGATTTATTGATGGATGGATGGATGGATGGATGGATGGATGGATGGATGGATGGATGAATGGGTGGATGAATGGATGGATTCATTCAATCAATAAATTATTTAGCCGCATGTGACCTTGGTTTTGAATTAATTTTTGCAATCACCTGAGTTTGTCTGGTATAAACATCCCCCTCCAAACCACGCGCCAATCCAAAGTCGGAAATTTTGCAGACTTTGTTCTCACCTACCAATACATTGCGGGCGGCCAAGTCACGATGAACAACCTGAAACACAGAGCCACATGAATCCATTTGACCTGAGATCAGCTAGTGATTTCTCTTGAATATCATGCACGCGTCCTGTTAACTTTAACACTGATCCTAGTATTTTAATATATTGATATATTGAAATTATCGAAGTGTATTTGATCTTAATTTTGAGTCATAATCTGATAATAACTGATCTGAGTTTCCTAGTATGCTTGCAAAATTAATGACTAAAATAATGTACATGACAACATCAAATGTCGGACTTCCTCTCTGTCTAAATCTCTCCACTGTTAACTATGTGCTGCTTCTGCTGCTTTTGCTTTTCTAGCAAGACCACTGGCAAAATACTGTATTTCTTTTAGTTTTCTTTTCTAGAGAGATTCCTCTAGCTTGGCCAACGACAATGCAAATTTATTGCAACAAACAAAACTGACTACACATCGACTCCCACATAATTGGTTTGCGACACCAATATGGCTGCAGCGCCGTCACGTAAAAACGCACTATTGGAAGGAAACTGTGATAACCGTAACTACTTCATGCTACTAGACACGTGGTGTACCCTCATTGTTGCCAGATAGTTCATTCCATCAGCTATCATCCAAGCAAAAGACAACAGATCTTTTTCAGTGAGTCTTGAGTTTGGTCTTTTTTCTCCGGTGTTGTACGTGTCCTCATGTCCTCTGCTCTTGCGCAGATATCCCAGCAAATCACCATATGGTAAATACTCCAAAACAATCATCATCGGCTCTGGAATTAAAAAAAAAACGAAGCAAAGTTAAAACGACGCTTACCTGGAAATTAAAGTTTAGTGCTAATTAATTCACCGATGAAATCTCATGTCGATAACTTTATGATTATGAAACAAATCCTACAATTTATTATGATCATAATCTAGTGCACTTGACAAAGCTGTTTTGATAGTGCAAGTTTATGTATAGGTATACGACGTAGTAAAACAAACGTCACTTTAATTTCTAGGTGAGCCTAGTATCTGCTAATGTTAAATCACAATCATGTCCTAAACTTGTTGCATTAAAATTGCAATCTCTTTTATTAGGAAGAAATTTTATTTTGCGCTTATTACTCTGGCTGATACCTAGCGCAAAACAGGCCAACAGTAATAGTAATAGCAATATTCCTCGTGTATTTATGTCTCTAGATTACTTTCTACCTTTGACGGTGCCTCGACCTCCCATGAAGAATTCTTTTGCACGTCAGCAAAGCTTCAAGAAACATTCAAGAAACATTCGGCATAGCGCCTTCATGTTTGCCCAATGTTCCCCAGTTTTGCCATTACGAGGAATCCGAGCATACGAGCAGCTGCAAATATTTTCGAGCACGATTAAGCAAGTACCAATCTAATTTTTGTGAGCACCTCGAGCAAAGGCCAAATTGTGCGAACATTTTTAAATTGAATAGCCCATGGCAAAAACGTAGATTCCGACGAGTTTCTTATATTGATTAGAATGAGAATTTAAACATTTCAAATGAAATGTAACTCAAGCTACCCAGCTAAGCTTAAGAGTTTTCAGCTGAAAATTTTTCAAATGTTAAAGGGACACAGTCAGCTTTGTGGCTGCGCTGACCTGGACACTAGTTTTTCTCACTTTGAAAAAATTTTACCTCAACCTAAAATCAAAGTTCATCTAGAAATCCACTTCATTATTCCCAGTTTTTTGCTCGATTTTCAATCGTTTACTGAAAAACCTGTTTTGAGTGTCCTTTTTCTCATCCTATGATATTATTTTTATCATATCTGGTTAAAAACAGTATTTATCGCGTCTCGGGTATATGCAAATTAGCTATGGAATGGTATGTAATGCGCATGTGCACCAGGTGACTGTGTCCCTTTAACCCTCCAAAAATTGCGAAATTCCATACAAACCCTTATTCTTTTGTGGCCTGTCTACCCAATCCATAAAAAACTCTCTATTTTAGGTGATATTTGAAGAGTTATCATTTTGCCAATTTCCTCTTGTAAATGGTTCTATTGTTTGTAAAGACTCTCAAATTCAGTTGATCTTTCTTTTGAATATCTTAGTTTTTCAAACAAAAGGGATTCCAGTCCTCTCACGTTTTGCAATGGGCTATGGGACCACTCCGTACCCTTCATGTACAGTGACAAAAAAAACAACAACAACAACAACAACAACTAGCAAACTGAGATTAGCGCGCCTGTACCTTTCTTAACACCAATCAGTTTAACAACATGAGGATGAGGCTTCAAAGATTTCATGACGTCTATTTCACTGACCATGTCTCTTAAGTCCTTCGGTGAAGCATTGTCTAGATCACGTGTAAAAAGTTCTCGTGAGCAAGAAGATCACTGAAGAGCAAATCCTGTTTACTCTGATCTATCAACAATTAGTAAAATCCAACTAGTGGACTATTATCAATACTGAGTTCTGATTGGTTGAGCTACAAGTAGGCTAGTTGTTATAGCCCACTAGTAGCGAAAAGCGCCGGTTTTGAAAACCAAAACAATAGCGGCTGAATCGCTTTAACTAGCGAAAGGTGTTTTGTCTCGATATTTTTTTGACCAACTAGTTGGATTTTACTAAAACAATTATTCCTCTCGCGCTCATGGCGTCTGAGTCAATAGCCCATTCGGCCTTCGGCCTCATGGGCTATTGACTTAGAGCCCATTCCGGCTCGAGGAATAATTGTTAATTATTCTACGGTTGCTCAAAAATTAGTTAAAGTCATCAACGCACACAATGCAAGTTTTTGGGAGCACTGAGGTCACTACGAGTAATGGCATCAATAGCTGAAATTAGAAATAAAATCTCAGTATTGATAAAGAACTTATCAACTTCAATAGAGATAAAACATATATAGCTTACAGCATATATAGCTACATTGTACTCTAAAACTATTCTAAATTAAATTACACTTCAGTGCTATCAACGCATAAAATAGGAATTGCGACCACTGACGACACAGCGAGTTATGTTTGAAAAATTGGACAACTTCCAATTTCTTGATAAAGAACTCATCTACTTAAATAAACCCAAACATCTACCTTTGAGGCTTTTTACCGCTACTTCTGAATGCGAAGCTCCGAAGATTGCTTTGGACACCTGACCAAAGTTCCCAGTCCCAAGTAGTCTCACTAACGTTATTTGGTCACGGTCGAGATTAAAATCATCACAGTTGTCATCGACATTTTGGTACGCAGACATTGACATCATCGTAATATCTAGAGAAAACATTGAAATATCAGCAAGAGTAAGCCTTTTCCCTTTTGGAAGTAAATGATTTGTAACTGTCATAAACGTTACTGGCAGGTTTTTCTTCCCATACTGGACGTCAACAAACGTCAAACAAAAAAAGGGTCAAACGACCAAATTGATGATATGAGTTTATCTTTAACTGGATTTGCTGCGTGCTTTCTAGTCTAGATGGGTTGGGGATCTGCCTGACTGCTAAGTTAAGTCAAAGTGATGTCAATTAATTTACAGAAACAACTGAATGAATTTACCATCACTGAAATCTTAATTTAACTGGTATCAGTATACCTCAAATGACCATCTTTGGGGCTGCTTAAGGTTATTCCTCACAATTGCACTGCGCATCCTTTCTGCGCATAATTTATGGCGTCATTTAGCGCGCCCGCGTGCACGCGCATATTGAAAACATGGCGGATTTGCCTTGATATTGAGCGCTGTCAGTTGGAAAATGGCTATAGGTCACCAACGAGCACGGGCACCCCACCTTTTTTTTCAGTCATTGTAATCAACTTAACATAAACTTTGTTTGAGGAAAGACTGATGTGATTCCTATTGCTGAAAATTGAATAAATAACGAAAATAGCTAGTAAACTGTGGTCTTTTCTATTTTGCCCTATGGTAACCATGTCAAGAAATTTGGTTGAAATTTTAATCAAGAATTCAGCTTTCTGTCTAAAACAAACTTAAAAAGTTTATTTGTGTTCGATACAATGCATTGACTCCAGTTTAATGCGTGTTCTCGTGAGTCTCGGTCACAAAAATTTACAATTATTACTGGGAATGCGTTCTTGTAATAAGCATTAAATAATGCCAAAATGGGTCATTTTCAATGCCCCAGTGCTCCTTAATGAGTATGGGCACCCCCCTTTTTTATTTTAAAATTGAAGTTCTCATATGATAAATATTTAGTGAGCAAAGTTTGAACAAAAATCTATTGTCAGTTTTATTTCAGGAGAGTTACCTTAATTACGGTCGGACGTTTGACGCAAACCTCAAGTATATGTTTTCTGAAAACTTAAGAATTGTAGATTACGAAGGTATATTCATCAAAATTAAAAATAAGGTTTTTCGAATAAAGTACCCTATTTCCAAAAGTACAGAGATTCACAAGTCAAGTTCGTTTCCGATCTGATTTGAGTGGGAGGGCGCGATCAACATCGCTATGTCTTCTTGACACCTTTGTCTAAAAAAGGTGTCGGAAATTTTTGATTACTTGCCTAGTTTGTTTTTAGCACGTAGTTAAAACTTTGCGATTTGATAAAACATACATTATCTTCACTACCAACGTCATGGCCTTTTAAAGAAGCCACAGCCACAGTTTTTTAGCCTGGTTATCGCGCAATGTTCTCTCCAAATTTCAGCGAAAAACGTTGTAAACTCGCCGGAAACGAACCCAAAATGTGCGCTTCACTCGCTGAAATTTTCGTTTCGAGATAAGAGAGGAAATGTACTTTAGAGCGTTCTTACGGTGTAATGAAATAATTTCGCAAAACGTGAAAATTATGACGCATTGCATTGATCTATAAATCGAAGGTTCGCTTTACTTAAACACTGAACTGAGTCAATTGCAAAGACGTCTCGAAAGTTACCTGCGGCGGGGCATATGCTTTGCAAGAGGCTAAACTTCAGAATACCCGGTCACTTATTAGCATCTCATTTAATAAGAATAGCAACTATTGTTATATTTCTCGTTCTTCAAAGCACACCGACACATCAACCGCTGTTGCCCCCAGGTTAGTAAGATAATTTTCGCTTCTATTTCTTCCTTTCGATTTTTAAAATACCTTGGCTAAGAGATGCTGTAGACAACGAAAGAGTCGAAAGAGCGCTCTCTTAAACTACGTGAAGGAAACGGCCAGGAGATACCGATTAAGCTGAAATGTTACTGTTACGGCTTCGAACGATGAAAGAGCCAATGAAGTAATGCTAGGAGAATGTCAGACACCTTCCCCTCCAGTACAAGCAGCTTCTACTCCCGAGAGGGGGGGGGGGGGAGTACTTGGGTCAATTTTTGCTGGGTATGTGCCGCTGGCCTCTCAGGACCCTACCCCTTTACAGTCTATTCTGTGACCAATTACAGACCCCATCTTAGTCACTTTTGGGCAAATGGGGTCCAAATGTAATTTTCGCGAAACCAACTTAGTCACTTTCTAATAAAGCCTTTTAAGTAGGTCACCCTAAAATGAATTGACACGTTTGTTAAATTGAATGTATAACACTTTACTTTTCACCTACAACACAAACATTCTGGTACATTGTTAACCGTAAGTATTTACAAACATACCGCCATCTTTAGTTGAAATGCAAACATTCTTCTTTAATGGGAACGTCATAATAGTTTCTTACATGAATAAAAACAAATTACGATTTATAACTTATAGATCAGAAGATTCAAACTCCCGGCAATAAAAATATTGGCAAGTCCGTTTTATACCGGCGTAAATGTCATGTTGAAAGCTAACAAGTCCCCGGCAAGCGAAAGAGATCAAACACTTGCTAATCCAAAAGAAGATCCAAGTTGTGTTAACTTCGATTGACGATAACAACGCAGAATAGCCGGAAAACAAATGCCGTAGCATAGATGTTTTGTTGGACTTTGTTCTGGACCCAGGGGTTCTGTACTATTGTGCAAGTTGTTAATGTTTAAGTTGTGATGTCATGAACGGAATTCAATGCGAGCCGACTGTTAAATATAAAAACAACATCACGAACCATTTTTTAACCGCGAACCTTCCTACTTTTAAATTCCTGCTTACCACAATTTTCTTATCCCAGAAATCCCGAAAATGTGCGACCCCATTCTAGTAACTCTACTAAAAATGTAATCCCGTTATAGTCAATCCAGTCGTGAAAATGCGACCCCATCCAGCGGCACATCCCCATAAGCCCCTTATAAGGGAGTACCCCCCCCCCCCACCCGGGCTTCTACTGCTTGTAGCAGGAACCTTTTGTAGCTAGTAGTTAAAGCATCAGCCCAGTTCTGGTCGACTGTTTTCCCCCCAACTTTTTCCCCTCTACTAACTATGTTGTAAATAATCAATCTACAAACGGAGAACGAGTCTTACCATCGTACTCTCTGATTCCTGATTTAGTTGTTGCTGGCAATTTGTTTTGTTTTTCTTTCTCTTTACGGGGCCACCTGTTTCATTCAAGTAAACAACGAACTGCGTTACATACAATCACTACCAATATTTCATTTTAATTACTGACTGATGAAAGAAGTAACTTGAAATGATTCTCCATTAGGAAAGCCTGCTATCTAATATATCGACAAAGAGCAATGCCACCATCATGTAGCTAACACGTCACACTAAAGGTGACACAACAATTTCCAGAGCGGTTTCCGTTTGAGTGTAGAAAAGTGTAACTGCCTTTGCACTTACTACAAGATCGACCTAAAATCTACTAGTGCAACTAATTTTCATTCAATCAGATGTAAAATCGACACCACTCGTCACTCATTCGCACCCGTTTTCCCGCGTCTTACTTCGAGTTTTGATTGGCTCAGTGCATTTTCGAATTCCGTGTCTTTTGTGATTGGCTAGAGTAATTAAATGGGTTTGGTTTTTGTACACTCAATTGCAAACTGCTGAAAAAGTACTTTATGAAGTACTTTATAGATTCTGGCACATACGCATGATATTAATAATGCTGTCACCATCCCATTTTGTTAGTGAATGATACTTTAGGCGAGATGCCCAACGATTTTACTGAGTCCCTTGGCCGAGACGAAACGAGCTGCGAACGACTAGCCACAATGTATTATCACAAGTAACAGTCAACTTTATTGTCAAAAATCAGAGAAAAAAATGCAAAATGTCATTCGTTTCCATCATCGATTTTTTAATTTTTGTGTTAACAAGGTTTTGCTTATAGTTACGAACAACATACCTTTTGAAGATTTTGTAGCAGGCAAAAGAAACGATCAAAGCTATCAGTAACCCAACAAGTGCGGCAAGTCCGTAAATAATGTCTAGATACATTGCAGTCTGGGGGTCTGTTGTAAGGAAGAGATACACCACAAAGCTTAGCTTTTCATTAATACGCTGACTAATTTTGCCAAATTTTCCTGAATCATTTCATGTAATCGCGTGGGCCCGAGGGCCGTTAAGGATTAATTTCTCAAGTATTTTCCGTTTGTCATTAAAGAGCAGGCTAGCAGTAGCACGGGGAAAGCGTGCTATAATAGTAATCAAAACACAGCAAGTTCAATTCAGTCAAAGCAATTTCTTTACAATTAAAATCTTAAGCAATCCAATTTTATTCACCTGTTTTGCGAAGCTTGCGCAAAACTACTTCGTCGATTGATGAAAGACGTAAACAAGTGTCCAAATAACCTCTAATAATTTCTTGAATCCAAAACTCTCCTTTGCACGGTAAAAACTTAACGTACCAACACAATTTACGCTGTTTTTTTTTTCTTAGTTTGGCAGCCATGAAGTTTTATCAATGGTAACTCCATGCTTCCTGCGACACCTTTTCCAGGCCGTGGATCAATACACTTTTGGATGAAAAAATCTTTTTTTTTTTCTTTTCCACCAAAAGATTACGCTTTTGTGCATGTCGATTATCTTTCACGCCAAGAAGAAACAGCCATATTTATAAAATAACCCAAGTTATTCTCGCATTTTGATTGGTTCTCGTCTATGATGATCTATTAGATGACAGACGCAGGATTAAAGTCATCATTACAGAGTTTTTGCCTCTGTGTTTTAAAATGGCGGAAAGTTTAAAGAATTTAGATAATATTTTACGTGGTTGGGCAAAAGATAAAGTACAAAAAGGTCTTGCCGAGGCATTGAATAGGTTCGAGAAGCAAGAAGAAGAGAGATAAAGCCGTTTCTTTTCCAATCAGCATCAATACTATAATCATGCTCTCTTGATTGCTCGTGATTACAAAAATGCTCTATCTTAGCCAATCAGCATTCAGTAATTTTGCCCCGTATCTTATTATATCTCTAAGTTAGTATGCGCGCTGTGATTGGTCATTTTTTCAAATTTCAAATTTCAAATTAAATTTAAATTTAAAGCTTTTTTGTTGCCAAACTTTTGAGTGCTTTATCGCCAAATGTTCGTAACTTATATAGCAAGTAAAAGTTTAAACTTTCTTTTACTCTAAATTGTGTACTTAAGTGTGCTAACGACTAAAAAACGATTTCAAACTGACTCGTTTTGCTTTCTACCTACTTCAGAATTTTGAAGCCGTTCCTCATGAATGGAAATTGTTTCCAAACCCGTCAGACACACAATAGAGATATAATAAATATCTTACTAACCTCGTCTTCTCGGTCCGTACTGTAAGTTACGGATCCTCATTTTCCCCCTACGATTCAAGGCCCGCTCGCTTCTCGCTTAGGCCATAATTCGAAGGAGAAAAAACTCGGTCCGTAACTTCCGGTACGGACCTCGAATTCGGTTAGTAAGAGGTATTAAAGGGACAGTCTCATGAGTTGCGCATGCGCTACTTTCTGCCTCCGAGCACTCACGCAGTAATTTCCCGCCATTACAGGTATGGATTCGTCGGTAACTCTAAATATTAAACTTGGGCTATATAAATAATTTTTAAATCAGAAACCGCCAAATCGAATGTTCTTTCGTTAAGGATAGTCAATCTGAAGGCTGTAAATGCAAAAGGTCTTGCAGCACCAGGCGAAAAAGTACGAGTAATCGTGGTTGCCTTTGTAAAGGCCGTAAAGTGCACTGTGGATACCATCGTCGATGTGGCAGTAAAGACAAGCCGTGCAAGAACAGGGTAAGTTTATAATGCGAATAAATCAAATCTGTTTATAGTGTGATTTCTGACGTTTGTCTTTGTAGTTCAATTCAGTTTGAAACTATTTCTGTTCTTTCTGTGATTTAGGAATCGCAAGATACAAACGTTACTTTACAACGTTTGAGAAATGTGCGAGCTCGAAGCGACCAGGGTTTTCAGCTTTCCAGTACCAACAACGGTGCTACCGATCGCCTAACCGAAGAAGCAGAGAGAATTAAAGAAAACAACAATGTCAAAGTTGTGTTAAAATCTTTAAGTACTATTCTACTGGTCACACCGTGACCGTACTCGCTAGGTATAATGAAGCAGGGAGTTATACAGAGGAATTTTTGTCTATCTTTCTTCGTTTTGTTTTATTCATCTAATAGGAATTTATGGATATATTGAATGTCCATATGATAAGGAATCTGAACCTTCGATTGCTTAGAAGAGGAGTTGGGAGTATGGACTACATCCACACTCGATTTGCTAAGCTCTCTGTTCGAGTTATTTATGCAGGAGAAATTCGTAATTATAGAGAAGACAATAGTACGCTCGAGATCTTTTCGCAAGGCTGCATACAGACAGTTTATGTCGGCTTAACATGAACACTTGGGCAAGGGAAATGGAAGGGTATGTGTGGTTTTACGAATAACAACACAATATCCCTCACTTACCGTTGTTTACATGGGTCATCGAGAACGTGAATATATTGTCTTAGGATTTTATTTAACAAATACAATTTTGTAAACAAAGCAATCTAGGTGCTGCTAAGCTTGACATCGTGTCCAAAAGTCTCCTTGGGTTACCAGCTTGACCTGGGTTTACTCTGGATTTGGATTACTCTGGTGTAATTCCGGAATGCGATTTCCATTGTTTAGTACAAGAACAGCTTGTGGATCTGTCATAGAAGATACCTTACTTTTTTCAAACATTTTTTGCTTTCAAAATTTTTCTGGAGGCAACTTCATTTTGGAAAGACCATTTACATTCAAAAATTCTTCCTAATAGAAAATTTTAAACTGTCTGGTGTAACTGCAACTAAAACAGCCAGAAATAAAGTGAAACATAGTCAAGGCATAGTCAGTAGTTAGTATATAGCAAACTACATATTTATGCAAGTAAGATCTCTTGATACAACAGTGCATGTAATTTTTGTATTTCTATTATATGCATTAGCTACAACCAGCAGAACCCCATTAGCAAATAAGTTTTCAGCTAAAAATAAGTTTTGAATTCAGAAGATCTCTTATTACCCTTTTTGCCCTAATTTATTGTTATTACATTCACATGTGCCCAGAAGATTGCTGAACACAGCAATACATAGGGAAGAAATTTCATTGTAAGGCATGTAACTGTCTATTTTTCACTAGATCTTTGGTGTGTGGAGTCCTGACAAAGAATTCTCTTCCAAAAAAGTAACAATGCACATGTACATATATTTTATTGAAGCAACATTAGACTCCCAATCTTTCAAGAGTTAACTATGAGAAACACGGTCCTGTCATGTTACAGTTGCATGAAAGTCAACACCAAGAGTTCTTTGAAACATTTTGTCATGAATGTAAATGAATGTCTTGTCTTGTATTATTGTGATTGAAAGAGACACAGATGGATTCTGCTTTTCTGAATAAAATGAAAGCTGCATATTTGAAGTGATCCTCTGTATATAATGATGTACACAGAAATCTTGCGTCAATTGACAAGATATTTAGAATAAACAGTAAGAGTCCTTGGATATTCACGAAGTGAAGTCTTCAAGTGTGAAGGAATGGTATTTCAGATGAGAGCAGGGATTCTTTTTTTCATGATACTGAATAATCTTTTGTAAATTTTCATATTTGTGGTAAAGATACAGTACAAGCCAAAACAATAGAGATTTACTCCATTATACATGTAATAGCAGTAAGGATCCTTGCTCTCACTTAAACTGACAGTGCTTACACCACCACTATTAAATCCAATTTACAATATTGTACAAATAGAGCTATAAAGCTATAAAATATGACTGCATGCCTTTAATAAAAAGACCAAGGTTCTAAACCACAGTTCTTTAGCAACTTTTTGCCTTGATCAATGCTCCATGAGAGAAGATTCCTCTTCAGCTTTTATCTCCTCTGAGCTCTCTGATGGCAAACCAAATCTGATGCACTGTGGGAGATGGTGGCTTGGCAGCAATAGTTGGTGCCTACAAACGTGGATCACTTTCTTTGAGTGATACATGCTTTGCAAACAGATAAACATCCTGGCATCCTGGCATCCTGGCATGAAACATTTTGGCAATGAGGAGAGGGATAAACTCATACCCCTTGCCAGCTTTGACAATTTTCATATCCCATTGCTTTGTTTGTTGGTTGTACTCTCCACTGAAAAGCTGTTCACCTGCTTTCTTGGTAGCAACAGAAAGGTGAAGGTGGTAATTCCAGTCAACTGCTTCTAGGTACCTTCTTACTTTGTAAGCCCTGTAATTATAAACAGCAAAATTGCCTTTTTTAAATCATACATCTGTGGATACATGAACTATAACTACAGTATATGAAACAACACAGGTATTTGACTCTACAGCAGTGATCAGTTATTTTAGGTTATAAGAACCATCAGTAGTACCTTATAATAACATTGACATACAACATATGTAGAATGCATGATTGAACCATTAAAAATCAACAGAAAATATGAATAAACATAACATGAGTGGTTGGACTTGTTATTCTTTTTGGTCAAAACACCAGTGACAAGCTGTTAACACACTCAATACATCGTCGGAAAATAATGATGAGTTTGAACTAAATAGTAGTGCAAAAAAGTCAAAATATGTTTCCCCAATTCAATAAACAAGAAGTCTAAGTTGCTATCTGCTATTTCAGGTTATTTTCATCACTGTTTCTAAGCTAAAAATCACGAACTTAGCTTATCTATTTATTGTAAAACAGCTGGAAGAGCTTGCAATTGCTACGAAGTGACATCGTGAATGGGAGATTCACCAGTTGCCGAGATTCAAGAGAAATGGCTGCAAAGGTGAAAGGAACTGGGAGACTTGGCAGGAGTACGAATTTATTGATTTCAAGCGAGTCTTCGCCTCCAAACTTTAACTTGTTTTAGGATATTACCATGTTCAGTTTCCTACCTGGTACATTTCCAGAAGAGATCCTTGGCTGTTGTCCCAATTCATCTACTTGTAGTTTTGTTACCACGCGCGTGAAATCGCTTCGCTTCCTATTCCGCGATTCGATAATATCTGATTGATGCCCAACAGACAGAAACAACATGTTATAAACGTTTTACATACACTTAAATAATAGTAAAGCAAAAAAGAAGAGAACCAAGCTAATGTAAGCTTACCGTCTACGATTTTCTAATGACAGTAAATTCATCGCGAAATCGCTGTTATTTGTTGAACTGTACGTGGCTTCATTTTAGTTTGCCTTGTAACCACGACTTGTAGATATTTTCTTCGAGCCGAATTCTTCTTCTCGACTTCCCCCATTCCTGTTTCATGCCGCTGCCCGAATTAAAAACCTTCTTACGGCCAGAGTTGTTTCTACGGCCTCCGTGACCGTGAGGATTCTGTCCTCCGCTTGTTGACGCCATTTTGTTTCACAGATCATAAACTTGAAAACGTCGGACCACTTTTGGTTGATTACCTGGGCATGCGCAGTCTGTGATACTGTCCCTTTAAGACGCTTTTAGCATCACGTTTACGGCAAACGGCGAACCTGGGGAGATCACGTGACCACCGCTTTGCCGTCACGTTTGCAGTTTGCGGTTCCGGTTTTGCCGGGAAGAAGGCGATCCAGCGGTAAGTGACTTACGGGAAGGTTTTTTGGCCGTTTAAAGAAACCAACTCACGTTTGACACTTTTAGTAAGAATTTTCTACCTTTTATGGATCCAAATGTCATTTTTTGTGATAAAAAACAATGTATTTTGCATGATCTAAAACGAAGAAAACCGAGTGGCGAAAGAAGTTGAAAACAAAATGGCGGCTCGAAGTTCGTAAACATGTGCATGCAAAGAAGCCACACATGTCCAATATACACAAACAGATACCAATCGTCAAGAAACCCTCACCAATGAAACCATTGGTAAAAAATCACCATTCGTCAAAGAAGCCTTACGATTCGCACCATTGGTACGAATGGAAATCTCCTCAGCCAATCGGTGCCATTTGTAAACTGCATACATTAACACCTGAGGGCCACGCGTAAACTATTTGTCGATTGGTACCATTGGTACCAATGGTACCAATGGAAAAGGAGGCAGCCGATCGGTGCTCCATTTGTAAACTGAATATATTAGCACCTGAAAGCCGCGCATAAACTATTTGTCGATTGGTGATTGGTACCAATGGAAAAGGAGGCAGCCGATCGGTGCTCCATTTGTAAACTCCATATGGAAATGTAGACAGTCGATGGGTATGTCATTTGTAAAGTGCGTAAAGTGTGCGAGCCCAAAAGCGCTAAGTGTAATGTACCTGATTCTTCGCTCTTAAAAAATGCGAACCCAAACACACGCTAAATACAATGTATATTCTTCGTTCTTAAAGAGTGCGAGCCCAAAGACACGCTTATGTATATTCTTCGTTTTTAAAGCTTGCGAGCCCAAACACACACTAAGTTAATAATCTAAATTCTTCGTTCTTAAAGCTTACGGGACCAAACACGCGCTAAATACAATGTATATTCTTCGTTCTTAAAGAGTGCGAACCCAAACACACGCTTATGTATATTCTTCGTTTTTAAAGCTTGCGAGACCAAACACACGCTAACTTAACAATCTAAATTCTCCGTTCTTAAAGCTTTCGAGCCAAAACAAACACTAAAAACAATGTATATTCTTCGTTCTTAATGTGTGCAAGCCCAAACAAACGCTAACTTAACAATCTAAATTATTCGTTCTTAAAGCTTGCAAGCCCAAACACACGCTAAATACAATGTATATTCTTCGTTCTGAAAGAGTGCGAGCCCAAACACACGCTAAATACAATACACACGCTAAATACAATGTATATTCTTCGTTCTTAAAGCGTGCGAGCCCAAACACACGCTAATACAATGTATATTCTTCGTTCTTAAAGCATGCGAGCCCAAAAACACACGCTAAATATAATGTATATTCTTCGTTCTTTTAAAAAGCGTGCGAGCCCAAACACACGCTAAATACAATGTATAAATACAATCATATCTAAATTCTTCGTTCTTTAAGCTGGCGAGCCCAAACACACGCTAAATACAATGTATATTCTTCGTTCTTAAAGTGTGCGAGCCCAAACATACGCCAAATACAATGAATATTCGGCTGGTGCACGATATACCAAGTGAACAGCTAGTCTCGAGTTACGTCACAAAGAACATAACAATCATCCTTATCCCTTACACAATAAGACAATAAACTTCACACAATAGATCGAGACAATAGTGCATATATTGACTTGGTATATCGAGCATCACCCGAATATTCTTTGTTCTTAAAGCGTGCGAGCCCAAACATACGCTAAACACAATGTTTAGTCTTCGTTCTGACAGACAGACAGACAGACAGACAGACAGACAGACAACCTTTATTTAAGCACGATAAGTTAAAAAGCTGTGCAGCTTGTGGGGTCGTGCGTAAATACTAAACCTAAGAATAAAATATGTACATAATGAATAACAAAATATAATCAACTGAAAGCTTACAAGCCCAAACACACGCTAAATACAATGTATAACAATGAAAATTCTTCGTCCTTAAAGCGTGCGAGCCCAAACATACGCTAAACACAATGTTTAGTCTTCGTTCTTAAAGCCCGCGAACCCAAACACACGCTAAATACAGTGTTTGACTTGAGAGCCCGCCTCTTATGTTGTGTTTTGATTGAAAGCGTTAAGTTTTAACACAAGAATCGCGATTTGAGATGCATTTCACCAATGGAATACCGATGGAATAAATGTTATTCCATTGGTACCAATCGTACCAATCGTACCAATGGACGAGTAGAATGCACCCCCATCCAACTTGAAACCCACAGAAATATTCCCTAAGTCCCTATAATGATATGCATTTCACCAATAGAATACCAATGGAATGAACAATATTCCATTGGTACCAATCGTACCAATCGTACCAATGGACGAGTAGAATGCACCCCCTCCCAGCCTAAAACAGACGAAAATATTCTAAGTCCCCATAACAATATGCATTTCACCAATGGAACACCAGAAGAATGAGTGATATTCCATTGGAGTCTGTTTGTGAGTATTGGCACAGTTATGGAGTTCTGTATCAATGTGTGCCTTCTTCTACTTCTAGAAAATGCCTTTTAGATGTTCAAACACTTGCCAAGACGTGATGCTGGGGACCGAGGTGGCCCAGCGAAGGCCAAAATGTCCCGCTGATTATGAGGAAATTGCGAGGGTACTTTCTCCATATTTTTCGGAAGACAAAAAACTCGTTGTGCTCTCAGGGCGAGCTTGTAGAGAAAAGATGAATAGCCTTATCTCAAAATACCTTGAAGAAGATAAAAGGTGGACTTTTGGAAATATCTAATCCCGAAAGACGTCAACGCCATGCTAAAGTTAATTTTGGTGACGACGGCGAACGGGAAACCTCAAACCGCTAGCAGCCGTTTGCCGTTTGCCGTAAACGCGATGCTAAAGGTCTCTAATTATATTCCTGTTACTCAGAGCCATATCGATTACTTTCAGTTGTTGGAGCTGTTGTATATACATAGTTAATAATTTGGTGCGTTTACTCGAAAGAGCAGGAACATATTATGCTAATCTTAAATCTTAACTTAACAATTTAACAAACGAACCAGCTCTTAGTGTAAAGGTCTTCGCTCCAGTAGGTCCTTTGCCGATGTTGTTCATCGCAAATACCTGAGGAAAACAGGCCAAAGCGCCTTATTTAGGACTTTTACGGGTTGCACCTCTTGTCGTTTAATTGTTTCTTTGTTTATTTGTCTGCTCGCTTTCTTAGCATAAAACTCCAAAATAGCACTTAATTCCTGGAACGGCAAACTGCTTAACCAAACTACGAACTTAAATTGTACCTACCTGAAACTCATAAGTTTTTCCTGCCATTAGATTGTCAAACCGCAGCTCGGTTTCCTGTGTAGTTCTTGACTTGATATCTGAAAGGTCATCCTCTCTCATGGATGTTACATGATAAGCTTTAATGAAGCCGTTCTTCGCTAGTAACGTCCATGACACAACAACAGCTTTTTCCGGTTGTTCAACCGATACTTCTGGTTTACCAGGAACTACAATATGTCAAAATTAATCCATTAGGAACATCAAGTTCCAAGCGTTAGCTCTGAAACCTTGAGCATAGCAACTTTAGTACGCTCAACAAATTTACCTTCTTCCTGAGAGCAGAGTACTAAATCTCACTGATCGTACTCTCAAGATACGGAGTCATTAATTTATTAAGTTCCTATGATATGGTAACCAAGCGTACCGTATTTATTAAATTAAACTCCAGATCTCACATAAACGATTTCAAATATGGGCGAGTCAAGAGGAACATATTCAATTTATATTATTTGAATTATAGTATTTATATTATAACTGTAATGTTGCATACTTTTGCAGTAAAACAGACCTCGAGTATATTTTTTAAAACAGTTCCTCCAAATTGTGGAGTAGATTTGCTTTTCTGAATCAACAGTCCGATAGTAACAGACAAGGGTTTAATTTTTATTTCTCTCTTCATGATGATTCTGTCACGTTGCACACATGTACACTTGCAGTAAAACGGCCTCGCGGTATATCTTAATAATTTAGTTCTTGCCCTTGAAAAACGTTCCGGTTGAATCAAAGCAAATCAAATTAATAGCAACCATCTGTGTCGGATGATTTGCAGAGGATATGATAATTATTTTACAGCACATTGTAAATTTTCCACAAAAATCAAAAACTTACTTGATCCATTAGTCCTTACGAAGATTTGTGCGTAGTGTCCTACGACTCCATGTCTTCGTTTTGCTACTTCACTCACCCTGTTTGTAGCGTAGATTTTAAAAGTGTAATTCACGAATGACGAAAGGTTTGTTACCATCACCTCTGCAATGTCTAAATCTTCCTTATATGGTAAGTAAGTGACATCATTTCCGCACTCTTTATCAACACACTCGTTGTCGTCATCATTGTCACACGGCTTACGACAGCCAACGTCATAGAACACGCTAGTTCGGTCACCAATAATTGTAGGCGACAACCATCTTAACACCACTGCACTTTGGTTAACGAATGCAACGGTAATGCTCCTCGGGATTGTTGGCAGAACTAAAAGGAAAACATTTTGTAGCTTGTATTTCAGGATACTAACGAGTAAACAAATAGGACATGCCAGTTAAAGAAAGAGTATGTAATGGTGTTTTTTATTTCCTACAATACACTGAGTGATCTCCTAAATTCAAAAATTAAGGACTACCCAGATGCATTTTCAAGACTGAAAAAGAACCTAATGATTCATGCGGAAATTTAAGGAAACGAATGGCTGAATTGATGCATACAGCGTAATGTAGTATAGAATAAAACCTATTGCATATGAAATGGTAGCATTTCTTACCTGTACAATTAAGGCCCATGTGGTCGTTGTATTTTCCATCGGGACAAGCTGAAACAAAAAGGCGTCAACTGAGATAAGTATATAGCAGAAAAGGGAATATCTACAAGGATCTATTGTACATCACTGCACTTGTTTACCCAGAAACACTTCAATGATTTCTATCAGTAGTAAACCCCACAGCGCTTTTACTGCCATTTGAAAATAGGGTGAAATTATACACGTTGGTCTCTCCGAATCGTTTTAAAAAAGAGACTCGGAGCTCAATGACAGTGTTACTTCAGTGTTCCTTAAAAACAGAGTAACCAAAAAACCATCCAAGAAAATAAAAGATAAAATACTTGACTCCAACAGTCAATATCAGGTACATTTAGTAAGGTAAATGCAACAAACCTTTGCATGTTCCTCCATTGTTCTCCATATCTTCTTTACAAATACATTTTCCTTCAAGTCCAGTGGTGTTCCGCCACTCGCCATTACTTTCACAGTGAACGAACAAACTGCCTGATACTTGAACAGCATCTTTGGTACAATTTCCTTCAACACGAATAGTGGCGGAATCATTTGCTGGAGCTACAGTCCTTTGTAATGAAACCAAGCTGCTACTGAGCGTTTCATCTGGGCAAACGTTATAAGTGACTTTGACAGACAACAGGATACTACAGGCTCCATAATTATGGAACGCTAAGATAACATAGTTTCCTTTAACAAGGATGCTTTTTGTTTCAGAGGTTGTTATATCGGTGGCTTGATTAATTTCTGCAACTTTTTCATACGCCACTGACCCGTTACTGAGAGGGTCGGGATAGAGACCTGTATCTGCAATAACCTGGTCTGACTGGTAAACATACAAGTCAAAAACATTTACACAGTAAGGTCCTCCTTTGTTTGGGACCGTAACACAGCTTGTGATGAGGTACTTGACAGTGACATGGATCCTGTTTACATCTCTGACTGCGATTTGATCACTTAACAGCCAATAGTTTGGTTGGGGATCAGACTGTTTTAAGTCAAAATCACATGCTCTATATCGCGCAGGAGTAGTACTTAGCCTGTCCCACTACAAAATAAAGAAGCAAAAAAATAACAGACAATTAATCAATCAGTCAATTAATCAGTCAAAGATTAGCCCTGTGGTGATCTAATGTGGAAGAGCTTTTCTCGTGATTTCCGATCTACAGTGTTTTTAAAGCGAATCTAAACATAAACTGCGTCTTTATACGGCTTTGAATGAGGCAGGAATCCTTGAAAAGAAGCTTTAGTAATATGGTAGGTTTTGATTCTTATAATACTATATTAACTAGACGCAAATCTGCGTTAACGCGGGCTTTCTGTTGATCGGTACTTGATCGGCGAGACACTGACAAATCACGATATATAAACAATAATCTCCATTCGGCACGAAAATATTCTAGGATATTTGTCCGCGGACATTATCTGCTCCGAGAAGCGAACAGTGTCTGTGAGCTTCGAGGAAAAGATAATGTCCAAGGACAAATATCCGAGCATATTTTCGCCCCAAATGGAGACTATCGTGTTTATTATCCTTCAAGTCTTTTACGCAACGCGCGCA
>JAHPZR010000936.1:7500-10000 GCA_019787425.1 Platygyra sinensis | reverse complement strand
CAAATCGACACCAATGAGGATTTAAACCACTTCCGTTAACGCATTACTTACTTGTTTATTTCGTCAGTAAACCAAGGCAATTTATACCTTTTTCGACCGCTTGTTTCTTCCCCAAAATTGTTTTGCGCATCTACCCCCACCGCGAGAAGAGCCAGCAAGGAAAAAATCACCAGCCCTTAAACTTTGAGTCGCATTTTCCAAACCCAAACAATATTCAAACCTCATGTATTATACATCAAATTGCGCCAAATTTATTCCTCTTTTCATATTTTGCGGAAATCACCAGTTTCAAGCATGCGCTTTAAAGTTCTATTCCCAGACTCTTCAACCAGTGCTTGAATGTGGCATGAACGCCTCTTCGAAATATGTGAATCGCCCCAAAAGTCTAAAACACCCAACGAAATATTTTAATAACCGCCTTCAAATGCAGTGGCATAGAAAGCCTATATTCATTACTTTCATAAACTAAAGGTAAGAAAGATAGCAACTCAAACGGAATACTCGAAAAAGAAGACAATGTTCGAAAATTAGCGTGGTTTTGACTGACTCCGGACTGCTTGACATGTCACCGGATGTTTAAATTTACCTTTTAGAACAGTGGTAATTTTTGTTTACTATAAAAAACTGATTTATCAACTGTTAGCCGTAGAAGCCGCCACCCCACTGAGACCCTTTCTCATGGCCTCTTCATATGAGCCCGATAACCCGGCTTCTCATATGAACACAGCGAATGTTTTACGAAGGAAGGGGTGGAAAGGCGAGGTGTCTCGAAAACCGAGCCAGCCCTGTTGATTGGGCTCATATGAAGAGCCCTCGATATCGAGTGTGTACATTGTCACGTAATAAAAATAAAATTAAAAAACCATGCAGTGGATAAGTCAAGAAATTGTGATAGTATAGACGATATATAAACAAGACAGCTTTCCAAATTTCAGGTGTGTGCGTTGTCCCAAAGTTGAGACATTCAGTTCGTCGAAATGTTCCGCGTAAAAATTATAGAGCTTAGTATAGAGCCGCCCTGTAGGAGGATCTCCCTAGTTCTACAATATGGCGGACGGCAAATAATGTAATCATCTGTACATGTAATTTACACAAGCACTTTTCCTTACACTTAACTCCTTAATTTAAACCTTCTCGCCAACGTGTAATATCCTCTATGTACGTCACGCACCGCCATAACTTAGAAATTCAAACATATGATGCGCTGGTTTCTAAACGAAGGACTCTATTGAGCTGGAAAGTTGTAGACTAAAATAAATCTAGTACCTCTCGTGGCAGATGAAGATAAAACAGTTAATGGCTCTTTAGTTTTGGATTTGAGAATTTGATGACGTCACGTGCACACACCGTTATTCCTATGGCCCAGCCACGATTTAGCTTGCGGTTTCCCCTGTTATGTTCCCCTAATAGACAACAAACCAAACACATATTGCCACTTGTTAATTAGGGGAACAAACTGCTACACTAACCTGCTATCAGGCGTCCCTTACATTTTTTGTCGCTGCGGGAAGGTACGCCTGATACAATTACTTGACTATTTGTCTGTTGCTAGTCCAGAATCTGGACTTTTCTCTGATTGGTCAAGAAACAAAAAGGTACTTAGAACTGAGCCATGATTGGTTACCTTTGTGGCGGTGTGATTTCCGTTAAAAAAAATCCCGCGTGCTGATGAATTCCATCGTGACGTCTGATGAGGCGAGCGAATAGAGCGAGTTTTTGTCAGCTTTAAATGCTTCTCTTCATAGTTTTGTTCACAAAACTCTCAATGATGAACTAATAGAATGCATTCATAGAATCGCATGCCATGGGAGAGATATTTTGGCGGTGCTACCGACGGGATCAGGCAAGAGCGAAAAATATGTATTACCACCGTTTTCGTTGATACGCGACTTTCGAAAACAAAACACCCGCGGAAACCTTACAAAAATTTCCGTCAATCATACATGTTATCGACAGATCGGATCGAAATCCATCAATCACAGCCCTCTAGCATTACGTAAAGAGGTCTGAAGGTCACACCAATGGCTGTGATTGGTGGATTTCGATCCGATCTGTCGATAACACACAAGACTTCCGGTAATTCTGCTTGATTACTCGCGCTGACAGATATATTTTAATTAGGGGCGGCAGACAAATAGTCAAGTAATTGTATCAGGCGTACCTTCCCGCCCGCGACAAAAAAATCTAAGGGCACGCCTGAGCGCAGGTTACTGCTACGAGTTTTGGGGCTGGATACTGCCTGCAGCGCTTATTCCTGCATGCTTATGAGCAATAAGGACCACATTTGGGTTTACTGAGACTAGGTTTACCACTAGAGATTTTTCCGGATTCGTAAATGTTTCCGTATTCACCAATTTTAGAGTATTCGGATTCGTGGCATTTACACGGAAAGGCTATTCGGATTCCTAACCGTTTACACGGGTACAACATTCCGGGAACATTCATGATGAAATGGTTAACAAGCTGTCTGTTGCCTCGCAACGGGAAACAAAATGCGCCA
>JAHPZR010000936.1:0-2500 GCA_019787425.1 Platygyra sinensis | reverse complement strand
TAAAAGTGCTTACAGACAATCAAATAGTCTTTTGAGCGTTAAACGTAATCGTGTTGAATAATTGACGCAGTTATATGTTGTTGTGAAGTGGCCATTCAACTTGTACTTATTCTCTTTGTCTCATCTTCGCTCGCACCGTGGCATTTTCCCTAAACGCCGCGTTTGAACACTCAACAAACGACGGAGTATTATTGCGAAAACATTGCCTCCTTTGCGCGCAAACTGAGGAGAAAAAATTGCTGGTATAGCTAACTGTCTCAGTAACAAAAAGTTCCTTTTAAGTTACTTGTGGACACAAACCGAGAAACATTTAAGGAAACAACCTTGCGAATCATGGCCTTCGTTTATGGCCGGGTTCCTTAAGAGTGAATATTCTGAAACGACTGGGACTATATATGCAAAGGTTGCATATATAGTCTGATAAGTTTTCGCATGCAATGTAGTATCAGTCCCGGAACGTAAACAATGTCCCCGGCTTGACTATACCATGCACCATGTCACGAGAACTGTCAGTTGAGGACAATAAGAATCTCACACTTACTTGTGATAGGGCAGAGTGGTGACCCAGAACTGATCGTCAAATGCTATTATCAATCAACTCATTGATATGTGACAGAGAGGTTTCCTAGAAAGTCGATTGCGCTGGCTAGTTGCTTCTAAGAATTTTCGACTGCGTTTAATTTTCGACGGCGTAAAAAAAAAGCGTCTTTAATGCGTCGAAGGAAGAAGGAATGGGACAAGCTAGACGGGTACGGATGCTGGTCGATGGAAGTGTGAATGCACGAGTACTCTGCAGGACTGTTTGTCGGTTGTATTCATCCAAAAGTACTAGTAACGTTATCATTGCGACTCGTGGTAAATAGCTCATGCGAGACTTTAAGCCCTGCATTGGGGACTTGCGAGAAATAATTTCCCACTTCAGATCAGGCATCAAACGCGAAAAAAATTGACATTCTCTTCTGCTTTCGCCACTACGTGAAGTTTACAATTTTGACCGCATCGACTTTTGTTACTGGATGAGACAGCGATGCTTCAGAGGTGAGCTTTGTTTCTAAGTTTCTCTCATCCTAAGCCAATATTCCAGCGAGTTATGGTGAATTTTGCATTGAACAAGATTGGGTGTCAGTCATTGGCGGCTTCCAACTCCATTAGAAAGCTAAGAAACGGAACTAGAATGATCACGAGATGGAAATTATGAGCACGACTTGTACAGGAAATCAGAGCTCAACTTTGAAGCCTACACCAAACTACATCTGAGCTTTATTTAGTTGTCTTTCTGAGAGAGAACTTGACTGGGATAAAGCAGACAGTTATAGCCAGCTATCTGAACTGTAACAGTCACCGCTGCTTTGATGACTGGACTGGGAAGACAGCTGACTGAGGTCAGCAAAGTGTCTAATGAAACTCCTGCTTTGTAGACTTGTGTTATATGGCCTTCTCACCGACGTGGCTGCCACCATGATTTTGGTCTGTAGTAAGACCCATTATTACCATTAGCTTGGAAACTCGGGAAGCTTTATTGCAATACGTTTGAAATGTTTCTGTAGACGCGATGTTCTCAGGTGTAATAACCGAAATCAATTTGTTAGCAAGTATTGAAGGAGCGTGACATGAGAACATTAAAATGTCAGTTATGCCAATGGTCTAAATTATCCTAGTTAACATACCGCAGGATTACATGAAAAAAAGTTAGACCGAAATGGAAGTCAAGTTCGTTCCTTAATCTATGTAATTTCAGATATATCCAGGATTGAACGCTAATGAAATTCAAATTCCTTTGGATAAGCATCATAAGTGTCCTCATTTGTAAAAACTCAACAAAACACACACAATTCAGTCAAATATGAAGTAATATCAAAATGTCAAATAACCCTGCCAAATATGAAGTACTAATTAAACAGTAGTTGCGTTCAATCCTGGACATAATTGTGTAATATACCATGCGTTTTTATATTATTAAAGGAACTCAAGGTACCCATGTAATTTATAAAAGCCTTCATGAACCTCTTTTGCGGAATCAAGATTTACTTTATTTTAACATTCAGTATGAACATGAAAACTGTAAAATGCGAAATTTTTATACCCGTGTATCTCGGGCAAACCAAATGTACACCACTAATAGTAATAAAATAGTAATATCGAAAAAAAAATATTTTACTCCTCATGTTCTTTATCTCAATTTAGTAACATTTCCGTAAACCTAATTTACATATAGATTAAAAAGCTGTGAATAACTAATCAACCTTAAAAACATCAAAACAGTCTTTCAATGAAAAATGAATTATGACAAGAATAGCAAGAGTAACTTCTACTGCCTTCAAACACGTCAGGTTCCTTTTTGCTGATCTTAAAACCGTTTGATGGTACAGTGCTGTTGATACTTTAGTACATTCTTAGCATGGAGAGACTGGGATTATAGCTTCTCCCCTAGATGAGATGCTAATCACAAGCACCCCCAACTGAAGAATTTTTGTCACGTTGCAGTAACCGAATAGGTACG
>JAHPZR010000933.1:35000-43380 GCA_019787425.1 Platygyra sinensis | reverse complement strand
GGTTGTCCAAACGAATGGTAAGAGCGTTTGCGACAATGCCGAAAGGTAGTATGGTAGATATTCAATAAAATAAATTCAACCTGTAGTGAACGCTCAGAATCGAAGATGCCAAGACTGTCCAGTGAAGACCTATGGTAGCGAACTATTTGGATGAAAGAGTTCTTAGGATATAGTGTAGATGAAGTGGCAGTACGCACAAGCTTATCCATATTGAATCTCTCTCTCGCTATCACGCTACCAAAACATGTCCAAAAACAAAGAGTTCATTAGCGATGGCCCTGCACGTGCACCACGATTTTTGGTACATTTCTTCGACTTTCTCTGCAAAGCATGACATAAAATAAGTAAGGTTAAAGTCGTCAGAATCATGCTTTCTCTGTGAATCCTAACCCTTTGTTACTAATTCATGGTCTGGATCATTTGACTAAATTTTGAAACTCACTTATATATATCTCAATGTCAGTAAAAAGGCGTGAGCATGTATTGCTAGCTGACGTTTTCGACAGCATTGCTGTCACGTTTTCGTTGACTCAAAACTGACAGTTTACCATAATGCCTTTCGGCATTGACGCGTACGCTTTTATGCTTCTTTTGGACAACCTTTCCCGAAACAGCTGTATTTTCGGGCCGTCATTTAAACCCGCAATACGGCCTATTCCGGAGCAACATAAAAAATTCTTAGCATAAAAAAGAATTCCATAATCTGGGTATTAAAAAAACAAAAAAAAAAACGTTAAAAAAAATCCAGTGATTTTAAAATCGAACGAAGTTTATTCGTTTCTATACCCGCCTCGACCTTTCTCGCTATCTTATTTTTTCGCTCCACCCTCGGCAGACTCTAAGAAAAAATAGGGACTGCTCGTAGTCTTTTCTCGAAACGTCACTCGGCTTTAATATCGCTTATTTTTATTCTAAAATGTAATTCGTCAAGAATGTGAGGCCAACGTTATACTCAGGCGGACTTTATTCTTGCGAATTTTGTTCTATTACCTGTCATTGCTTTTGACATTGTTTCACATCTTTTCCTAATAAGGCCCTGTTTACAAGGAGGTAGGGTAACCCTACTGCCAGGGTAACCCTAGCAAGAGGGTTAAAGATAGCCCGGGTTTACAAGCAAAATTTACAGGTAGGGTAACCCTACTGCCCGAGACAACTTTACGCTTTTTACGCTTCCGTGAGCTTGCAAGTAAAGCACGAACAGATAACAAAACTGGAAATAATTTATTTCCAAAGCAAAAATATGACAAACTGCGAAAGAACTTGATGTTTTGTGGGTTATAATTCGCTGATTTTGTCGGTATTGTGATCATATTTTGCTTTTTGGAGCCAAAATAGAGTTGTCCCTGGTAGGCGAGTTGTCCCTAGCAGAGCATTTACAAGGCGCTAGGGTTACCCTAGCGCCAGGGTAACCCTAGCAGTCAGCTAGGGTTACCCGGTGCTAGCTGCCTTGTAAATGCGTCGTCGAAAATAATAAGAGGAAATGTGCGAGTGCCAGGGTAACCCTCTTGCTAGGGTAACCCTAGCACTAGGGTTACCCTACCTGCTTATAAACAGGGCCTAAATGATAATAAAAACCTTATGTTTTGAAGAAAACTAACAGAACAATATTTGTAGACGGAGAAAGGAGGAAACACAACCGTCCACCTCCATCCCTCACCCTCACCCCTCATCCCTCGCCCTCATCCCTCACCCTCACCCCTCACCCCTCACCCCACCCCTCACCCCCACCCCTCACCCCTCACCCCCATCCCTCACCCCTCACCCCTCACTCACGCGCGAGAATCCCCGTGGGAGGTGCTTCAAAAATAAAAAAAGATACGGGACAGGGTTGACTCGGGGGCTCAGTATGGAAGATGGAAGCTCCGGGTAATGGGCTCCTGATCAGCGTTGCACTCGGAAAGAGGTACTAGCTCACCTCGCCCGCATCCATCTGCATCTTTACAAAAAAGGAAACAGTTTGTCTCACAAGATGCCATGTCTTCGCACCAGCTTATCACAACATGTTTTTGTAATATGATCTCTGGTATAAAAAGGTTCGAAATTTGCATAGTTATTTTTCTTTCAGATGTAGTTTGCTGAACCATTTTTCTGGATGCGGAAGAGGTAGAAAAGTTGATTTATTTTGAGCATGACAAGTTCCTTAAATACCTGAAAGACCTTGTTCTGCAAACTCTAAAGTATGAAAAATCATTCCTAGAGCAATTCGGTTAGATGGTACGTGATAAGCTTGGCTTGTGTGCGACAAAATTTTTACTTCTCAGACAGCTGCTATTTAACATGATTAAAAAAGAAATGGCCGCTAAAAAAGGAGTAAATGGCACGTAAACTGTGAATATGTACTTCTTTATACTCAAAAGAAGCTAAAAGAATGTCGTCTGTATTTTGAGCTGTTCCTTGAAATCTTATTAGGTCGGTAAGAAATTAGACCTAAAAGTGCCAAGTTTCCTTGTTATCTCAGTAGAGTCTTAATATGAACCCAAAGAAATCCAAGCCAAGGGTAATAATGGATAAATATGATTTATTTTGTATGAAACAGGACTTCTGGGCTGTTGAAACAACGTTAAATATTTTCCGCTTGTTTGCTTTCAACTCGCAACCGCCCTCAGCTCTGGCTGTGAGTGTTGGCATATACATAATTAACTTGAAAACATTCTTTCGTCTATTTCCATCAATATCAATCCAAGATAAGGGGTACTAAGTTACGCATATAAGATATTTCCAGAATGAAAGGAAATTCTGGACTCCCAAACATCATTCTTATCCGGTTGCTTCCATTCAATCGCCATCACGCTAGCCGCGAATTGCGTGACATTTGCATAATTATGCAGTAATTTGTGTTCAACTGCAGAGTTCGCTCGCGTCTAATGAAGGATGATACCCGCAAGTTTAACTCTAGAATCTGTTAGAGTATGGAAAGATCTTTGCTGTAAATGTCATTTTAAACCTAGTTTAGGTGCCACTTTTGATATTTTGAGTCTTCCTTATAGCTAATTATTTATTCATTTTCACAAGCGACGCAGTGAGGTATCTTGGATTTTTTTGCGGTTATCCAATTTTTATCCAACCGTAACGAAATTTCGGTGCAAAGCACTTCGAATGTATCTGAATGCTGTGGTCTGGTCGATATGGAGCAATACGTCCTTGTTTTAAGGCAGCGCGATCCGGAAAAGTCACGAATTTTGATTACTGAATCGACCAAAAATCTCTCCTCAGACAGCTGAAGTCGTTTCGGGGCGTAGCAAAAAAGAAAAGCAGAAATTACAACAAAACATACTGGTTTTAGTATGTACACACTAAGTCCTTTTCGTCCAAAAAATAAAAAGGCTAACTTTTTTCTGACCCGAAATTGACCGGACCGCTGTTAGCGGGACAGCCACTTAATACTATTGACAGTGCTGGTCAAATATTGAAGTTTTAAAATTGACAAAATAACCTTAAACGCGACTAAATGTATTGCGAGCAGGTGTTTAATTTGAGAAAAAGCTAAATTGGAGGATTAATAAACTTTCCAGTAATTGTGTTCAATATCAAGTTTAACTTCAATTCAAGTTAACTTGCACAAGAATTAATTTCGGCAACAGGAAAATTCTCGTGGGAATTTTACGTTTTTTGACTAGGCAAATGTTAAGAAAATAAACAGGCTCATAAGACTGAATACTCTTCTACCATCGTAGATTGACAAAACAGCAAAAATATAATAACTATGTATGCAGGACTCAATGCCCGTACTGACAATAAAAATTTGGTTTGCTTACATTAAACATGCATAGTTAATTAAACGGGAAGTCTTAACCGTCTAAGAAAGGCTCACCTTTTACAGCTGCTACGATTGTCAACTGCAGAAACACAGCACAGAATCTCTTATCGCACAGGGATGAATTGTGACGATGGGCTATTTTGACTTCACGTGGCTGGTGGTAGCTCTGTAGTCTTAAATATTTTCTATGAAACGTTTCAGCATAAGACTTAGATCAAATGACATCCGCTGTGGTGTAAAAATAGGGAGTTTTAGCAAACCACGACGGCTACGGCAACGAGAGCTTCACCAAACAAAAGATTTAATGAGCAAAACAATAGCTGTGCACGTGCGTTTTGAATCTTGGTACATTTCTTTGCCGTCCTCTACAAATTAACGACGTGAAATGACCAAGTGCTACGTAGTTTGGAGAGCGCGACCCGCAATGGCTAATTTTTCGTATCTTCTTTTCGAATTAAATGCTGTCGGTGCATGTTTAGCCTGAGCTAGTTTTTAGACCGACATAGCTACTGAACACATTTAAACAGCTGCGACATTTATAAGTAAAATATAAATACTTTTTTTGCAAGCCTTCGTGCCCGCCGTCGCCGTCTTCATTGCTAAAACTCCCTAATGAATGTTTCACAGCTCCTCGTTCTCTTGTCATGGATTTCAATGGTGTTTTATTCAACGCAATCGGAGGGTGAGTTCATCACCGTGTTTAGTTGCAATTTAATTTATACCCAACAGTATTTTTTTTTTTTTTTTGCGCTCCCCTGCTCTATAACTTAAAGAAATCAAAATGTCAAAATTCCAATTCTTTATATTCATGGGCAACGGGTTTGTAAGTCGTAATTCTGTTACGTGCTACCATTAGTCTAAGTAACATTGGGCGCGTTCCTTCGACCAAAATTCCGGAAACTCCGGTTCAAAATCGAATGGAACGGAAATTTTCCGGAGTTTCGTTTCGAAAATTTCGGTTCACCTCTCGAGGTTGTCCCTTTTTTCTGGAAATTTGGAAATTCCGGAAATTCCTGTTCCATTTGGCATTTCTACCCAGCATGAATCGCCCCCAGTTCCTTTAGTCGTGAAACTGAGCTACAAGATGGGGGCGAGTCTTTGGAGTCGACACTACACTGGATGTAAAATGATCTGCTATAGTTCGAGCCTGTTCTTGATCGAAAACGAAAACGTTAGGATCTGATTTCCTGGAAAATTGTGGACTGGTCGTTCCGAATTTCCTGTGGGTCACTTCGCCCGTTTTGCACACTCTCCCGCGAGAAAAGTTCGTAAGTTTCTCTCATAAATATCAAGGAAGAGTTGAATTATGAATGCGTGTTAAACTTCTCTACAGGAAGCAGCTTACAGCACTTAAGTCAGCCGCTACATCGCGATCCTTCAGCATTTTGTCGAGTAATTCTTGGCGGGAAACGTGCTCAAGCGGGAATAGAATGAGATCGGTTCGGCCTGGTGGGGAAACACCGTTCCATTCGACATACGAAAATTTCGAAAATTTAAACCGGAATTTTTGGTCAAATGGAACGCGCCCATTAAGAACTAACTCGTGCAGAGCTCATCAATTAGATCACCCAAAATTAATTTTCGCGGGCAGAAATGTCGTAATATTACAAACAGCAAACAGTTGATGTGTAGGCCCTTTTGGTACTCCATAGCCTTCTATCATATGTCGTACTTCATTTGTTTGAAAATAATTCTGGACATATTCTGACCAACTTTTTATCATTAGGTTGTCTGTAAGATATAGTTTAATCATGTGCTTTGCGGTCAACATTTCTCTGCATCGTGTGAATTGTACAAAAAAATTGAAACAATTTCTTACACGCTGAGCATTGTGAATGAAGTAATAAATAATTAAATGGAGAAAAGAAATAAATACTTATCTGTTGGAAGCGGAAAATTACAACCAAAGCTTCTTTTGCTGAAAATAATTATACTGGCAGTAAACTTTCGCAAAGACTTTTCTTTCGGGACATAATATCCACAGTAGAAAGGATATTTAAGAACTTGAGGATTACACAAAAATTAATTACTTTAAGTCTACTCACAGCGCAGCACCTTTTTTGAATACTATTAAAAACATTTCACTATAATTCAATTCTCTAGGTTACCCCTCGATTAAATATCCGATCATTCTCGAGAAATTTAATTTCAAAACTGGTAAAAATACTGCGTGTGTTATTGTGTTTTCAATGGCTGACGCCGACGTCCGTTTTGTTTGAAATATGGATAATTTCAAGTTCAATTTTCTCTCGCAAGGTCAGCTTGAGAGCTCAAGTCTCGATACGATCTTGTTACCTTTATTCAAAATGTTACCATAGCATGCTACGAAGGTTTTTTTGGTAACTTTATTTTTATGTAGAAGAAGTGACTTGGAAAAACATTTAACGATAATAGTAATCAGGGAGACGTGGGTTCGAGTCCCGCTCAGGGCAAAAACCAATTTTTTTGGGATAGGGGTGTCGAAAGGTAAAAATGCACGGTAAGTGTTTGATTCTGTAACACAGTCTATACCTTTCATTTGCCTCAAAAACTTTCATGTGTTCTTATAAGCCCTGTCAGGGGTTATAGAGGCAAGGATACACTCTCAAGTGAAGAAAAGTTAGGCTCTAGGGATCCTCACGCGGCTAAGTCACATCGTTAATCTGCTGCGTTGCCAGCGTGGTAGCCTTGATGGTGTAGTGGCTTAGCGTGCCCGACTAGTAATCAGGGAGACGTGGGTTCGAATCCCGATCAGTGCAAAAGCCAATTTTTTTTCGGATGGGGGTGTCGAAAGGTAAAATGCACGGTAAGTGTTTGATTCTGTAACATAGTCTATACCTTTCATTTGCGTCAAATTTCTAACTTTCATGATAAAAACTTGCGACACTGAAAAATTTAGTAAAGACATTTTAAGATTAAAAAAGCTAAAAAGCTGAATTAAAATCGAGGAAGTTTCGATGTTAGCTTGACGTCATTATCATTTCAAAAATGTACAAACACTAGGTTCTATTATAGATACTAGAACGAGTAATAAGTGAAGAAAATAATTTACAAGCTAGACAAAAAGTTTCCCACGTATGGAGTCCGTTTGAGTGATCAGATTACGTTTGAGTTTCTTGATGTAAAGCATTTCAAACACTAAACAATTAACTTTGCCTTGGCACTTTGAGAAACAACACAACACTTTTTAAATCTAAAAACATGTTTCGACAAAAACGTTTGTCATCTTCAATTTATATCGCAAAGTACAGAGTTAAATATTTAGTGGGAGCCTCTCTGTACTTTGAACTTTCAACTGAAGATGACAGAAGTTTCTGTCAGAACATGTTTTTAGATTTAAAAAGTGTTGTGTTGTTTCTCAAAGTGCCGAGGCAAATTTAATTGTTTAGTGTTTGAAATGCTTTACATCAAGAGATTCAAACCTAATCAGAACATTCAAACGGACTCCATACGTGCGAAACGTTTTGTTTAACTCAATCTTGAAATGTTTTTACGAAATATTTTGTCGCAATTTTTATCGTTATGCTTTATATTACCGTTATTATTCATTCAATATATTTCCCTGTTTCTGATTGGTCAGTTAAAAACACACGCCAGCTGCTGTTGGCCAAATTTGGAACGAATTTTGTCATATTGAACCAAATACGTCAAAAGCTGGTGAAGCACACTGCAGATTTTTGAATCGTTGGGCTGGTGCACGATATACCAAGTGAATAGCAAGTCTCGAGTTACGTCACAAAGAACACAACAATGATTCCTATCCCTTACACAATAACACAATAGACTTCACACAAAAGAACGAGACAATAGTGCATATATTGACTTGATATATCGAGCATCACCCAATCGTTGGCAGAAAATACCTGGAGACTAGGTTTTTTTTTTTTGCAGGTGAACAAGAAAGAAACAAACAGCTCATATTCTCCTTTAAGAGTTTGAAAATATTTTAAATAAATAATAAAGCAATTATTGAATACGACTTTTGTAGGATATGAAGAATTCTGCAGATCTCGGAAGGTGTTATCCACCTCGGCCTTCTGTACTTGGTTACGTGATTCACGAGTTATAAAATGGCAGCTGTTCACAAAATTTAGCGGCATTTTTACTTCACATAATGTCATCGTCCAATGTTGTACACCTCAGGGGATCACATTTACAAGTATTATGAATCCTTAATGCTTTTTTAATGCTCCAAGAGTTTACATTTCCCACCTCCCTAAACCCCCGTCTCAGCAGACTGGAAAATGTCAGGTCTCGATTAAGTTTAATCCTTAAAGCTTCGTAGGTTGGGCTACATAAGTGTTAAAAAGTGACTATTTCAATTTTCAAACGGGGATACGAAACGTCAATGAGTCCATGCGACGGCACTGAATGCGACGTCGAATTAATGCGTTGGGGTTTATCGCCGCCGTCTTTGTCAAATTTCGTCGGCCTTCGTTTTTAGTCCCTTTACATCGTACTACATCGCAAGCAAAGGCTTCGAGCTGTATTTAAGCAACAGAGCACTTTTTCCGTGTCTACCGGCATAGCCTCATCTAAACACAAGGAGGGTTCGGAGAATTCGAGACAGTTTTTCAACCCCGACACGTACTCGATGGTTCGTATAACTTTAAACACGGAATGCGTGCTCTATTGCTTTTATAC
>JAHPZR010000933.1:30000-32500 GCA_019787425.1 Platygyra sinensis | reverse complement strand
GGAAAGAATCCGCCGTGCAGTCATAATGCCATTTGTCAGTCAGGGTTTACAGACAAGGGATATAGATGCTTGTGTAATCCCGGATTTCAAGGCGAATACTGCGGAGGTACTTATATTGTGTAGTTCTGCGTTTAATGAAGTATCGTTGAAGGTGACGGCTCGTGAAAAACGCACTGTGGGACTAAATTATTCGTATAGTGTGATTGCCTGGGCGAGGATTGTTCTAAAAAAAACAATTACAGTCAACGCGCTTCACGCATGAACGCACAACTTCAAACATTCGTAAAATATTTCATTCACCGATTTGATTTTTCAATTATGAAATGATTCTTCGAACCTTCAATCGCACAATTGTAAATCAAATTAAGAGTACTAAAAAACTCGTGGTAAAATTGAAAATAAGAAATCTGCAGTTATTACAGATGAAAACTATTTTCAAATTATTTTTCGGCCGAGTGCCGTTGTTTTTGCGCGGGAACAAATGAGCGACTGTGTCACCGCCGCGTTGCGTTTTTAAAATATGCGCTCGTTCGCTCGTGGTTTCATGTATTAAAACCCAGGATGTCTAGAAATTTCCTTGGTGGATTTTACCAGCCCGGTAAACCATTGCCTGTGTTTGTCAGAGAAGAGATTGTTGATCTGTACAATAATGGAGTAGGGGTATCCGAGATTTCCCGCAACACGAGGGTAACAAAAGGAGCGGTTCACAAAGTCGTGCAACACTTTGCCCTTCACGGCACGACGCAGCCATTTTCTTGTGGAGGCAGTGAGCCCATATTAATAACAGATGATATTCTTGAAGTAATCGAAATTTGGAAGCTACGAAAACCAAGTCTTTATGCTTCCGAAATCCGCGAGAGACTGCTGCGCGAAGGTATTTGTACGCCAGCGAATGTTCCATCCATTAGGCAAATACAAACAGTGACAAACAAAAAGTTGGGAATGACTTACAAGAAACTTACCAGTATCCCGAGTGAATATATGACACCAGAAAACTTAGCAAAGGTAGACGATTATTTAAATATAACTTCACGGCTTAAAAGAGAGACTTTGCATTTTTTCGACGAAGCATCTGTTATTGTCACTTCCGGTAATCGCATGTTTGGTAGCGGTTATCGAGGACAACCAGCGATTGAAGTTCAAAGATATGCATCAAACGCCAACTACACGGTAAATCTGATGCACAGTTTATTCGGTGTTGATTACTTTAATACTATCCCTGGTCCATCAAATGGACAAGAATTGTTAAACTTTTTCCACGGCGTTTTGGACATGCAACGTGACAACGGGGTGAGGATAATTTTACCTGGAGATGCAGTGATTATGGACAATTGTGGGTTTCACCATGGTAGAATAACAGAACGATTGCTTAGAAATATGCTGGAGAGTCGAGGTGCTCAGTTGGTTTTTCAGCCTCCTTATTCGCCGCACTTAAACCCGTGTGAATTATGCTTCAGAGAGATGAAAATTGACTTGCGAAGGAATGATCAGTATACTACACATCAAACAGAAATGGCGATAAACGATTCTGTTAACAAAATAAGCCCTTTGCATTCCCTCAGATATTTTCGCCATTGTGGGTACTTCTAGAATCACTTTGATTCCCTTCACTTTGTTTTTCAACGGAGGTACATATACAACTGATGTAATTGTCTTAAAAAGCATTTTTTTTTTTCACATCGCAACAGTTATTCAACTCAGTGGCCCCAAAATTGACTTCTAACACGTTGAAAATTAGTATTTACATGTAAATAAGATAGTCGCAAAAACATTTGGATTGGGACTTTTTCAAATAGAGTAAAAAACACGCAGATGATATTCACAACAGCGGAATAAAGGTGGTAATTATGCACGTCTATAACGCAAGACAATTTATTTTTACACAATGGAAAAGCTATAGAAATAAATTTACAAAACGTTACTTTAATTCTTACCAGGTTTCATTGACCTTTTATCGATATAAAAAAATAGTTTTCTGCATTTCGCCGTGTATTCCTCCGAAAGTACAAACGAATGAAGCAATCAAATTTAATACATCCAACTATAAACAGCTTGAGCCCAGAGTCATTCATCAACTTGGTGTAAGCTAAAAAATTATGAAGCCCAAAACTTTAGTGGCTCTGGAATGTCAACAAATTGCAAACGAAAACAACGCAACCAGAGCGGTTTTTTGTTATAAATTGAGAACAAAACAGAAACAAGACAACCCGGGGAACAACAGTGAGAGTACTAACAAGAACTGGTCTATTTAATACTAGCAGTGGACTGGTGTAGCGTTTATATTAATCACTTTCTGCGATCATTGTACAAATCGAGGAGCATGCCAGCTGCCTCTTGCGTTGTGTCAATAAGGCTGAGTGAATTATTTGAACTTCGGTTGTTTTCTCTAGCTGTTGGTGAAGCGGGGTAGTTTATACTTCTTCGTGCAGAATCTGAAGGACTGCGAGTGTACTTCCCATAATGACGATTGGGTGTAGATGTTGCAACAGGCCATAAGTTA